>JASANF010004349.1:0-57351 GCA_030248245.1 Trissonchulus sp. WLG1_4 | reverse complement strand
GCAACAACTGATTTGGTAAATCTACCGTGTTTTGGGGGGGCGGGGGTTCCAACTCTGGAACCGATTCAAGAGGGGGGTACTCGGATGGAGAGGTCCCCGTCGCGCGGTCGGGGGGGCCCCCGGGGGGGCCTGGTTCGCCGCAGATCTTGGGATCGAAACCGTCGCCCCCTGCGAAGATTTGGAGACGCCCCCCCGCGTGGAAACCGCGACGGAAGCGGGGACTTCCGGAAAAATTTGCTATGCAAATTTTATCGCGAAGGTTACTGTAGAGAGGTATATTATTATACTAAATATTTGCTAAATGTTTTACTATTTTCTTTCTTGAACTTGTTTTGTGCTTATTTTTTGTGCTATTCAGTGTTACATGAAATCAATTCACACACTAATGTATTGTGATTGTCGTTTCGTTTATGTTTCTGTAGTTTGTATCTAAAATCAATGTTGATTAAACTTTTTTCCCAAATTTTTTAACCAGCAAATTTGCGTTGATATTTTTACATACATATTATATGCAGCAATAGGGTGATACTCAATCAGCAGAGATAAGAAATAAGAAATAACAAACAAAAAAATTGGCCTTTTTAAAAACTTCTCTTTAAAAAAATTTAATTAAAACGTCGAAGTATCAGTTTCTTACTGAATGACTGACTTTTGGTTACTGTTATTTCCATTTTCTGTGTATGAATGATAGTTTTTTTAATTGACAATTTGATCATGATTTTTACCTTGTTTTTTCAGGGAGATACTTGCGCTTTCAGTCACGAGGGAGAGCCCGGCCAGATGGGCTGGTTTGAGAAGAAACCTGACGTCTGCCGATACTATGTCAAAGGATATTGTCGCAGTGGAACTAAGTAATTATTAAGTTTTAATTTCTATTCATGCTTAGATGAACAAGAAATTTGTTTATATCATAAAAGACAATATATGTTGCCTCCCTGCTTTGCAGTGATCGGTAACATGGATAACATCAAGAGTTGTAATAGGACTCCTATTATGTACTCTTGATAACATCATTTGCTGGAACCTGAAAGTGAGACCATGTACAGATAATCCAAGTACTTGACTAACAGCCAATTTGCAGCGTCCCATTTGTAGTCACCGGTTAATTGTAGCTTCAATCTAGAAGCCCTGAGGAATGGGTCTTTAGATTCTTCAGTCCCAATAATGGCGCATGTAGCGTTTATATAATTATTATTAATCATTAATCATCATTAATTAATTATCATTATTATCTTCAGGTGTCCCTTCCTGCACAAGGACTATCCCTGCCCCGACTTCCACATCGGGGGTCACTGTCGTCGGGCTGCCGAGTGTATTTTCTCCCACGAAAACTTGAACGAGCAAGGGCGCTTCATTATTGATAGGGTAAGGGTACGTTTCATCGGCACATTGTTTAATGAGTTAACGTTGATTTATCTTACTTATTTTTTATATTCAATAGCGTTGTGTTTTTGTGTAGATGTAAAGCACACGTGCCTAATCTGATGCATAATATCAAGAGTGCATAATAGTGCCTCACTCTAATACACTATTAATATGTATATACTCTTATAATATGAGATTATCGATGGGTTGGGGTCCTACTTTTCTTATGAGGGGCGTTTTCTATTTCTTGCTGGCATTTATATTCGAGCTTGGTCAAATTTTCATCTCATCTCGACATCTCGTAGCCTTTCTCAATTTTAAAGGTACAGTGGTGTTGGGTGGAAGGCTATTAGGGGCTATGTTAGCCCAGTCAAGCGTAGCTCGTACCAATCCTTACCCCGCGACTTTCTAGGTTGTTCACTATTCCATAATAATATGGGTTTTAAAGTTTCTTAATATTGTCTGTGTTACTTTAGTACACTTTATTGTACTCTAATACATATACACATACATACACAACATACTCTAATCATATTAATATTGTTTCAAGAAAAGAACATTCATATTGTGCAATTTAATGTTTTAGATAAAGCGCTTGGATAATAACAGAAGAGGGGAAGGAGGGGGCGGTGGGGTGGATCGCAACCAAGACAGGGGGGGCGTGTCTGATGCAGGAATGCCCAAACGGAAAACACTGCTCGGAACCCCTCCCAGACATTTGGCTGATGTGAGTTAATTATAATCTGACCTGAAATTGCTTAACCCCGAGCTAGTGTGATTTTTGTGCCTGTTTGTTGTACTCTTGATGCTTGCAATTAGTTCTTTTCGCGTGTTTCTTTTGGTGTCAGGGTCCAGCTTTTTTTGGTCAGACTTTAGTAATCAGGACGAAAAGCTTAATTCTTAGCAGAGAAATAAGAAATAAGGATTTAGCCTTTCTGATTAGTCCATTACCATCATCGAAAGTCTGACAAAAAATAGTTCACCATTTGAAAAAATTAAACATATAATTTCGTTACGAAAGACTAGGTTTTGACTATAAAGAGTACAGCAAGTAGTCGCAAAAGTTATACCACTAAAATAAGTTGCGCATTTTTTTGTCAGACTTATTTTTGGTCTTATAAATTTCAGGGCAACTCCGGTGGCACTTCAACCAGCAGTCCTTTCGGCCCCCGGGCCTCTAACCTGCCCCCTCATAATGAGACCAGTGGCGGCCCCCCCAATCGGTTCGGACCCCCCGCCAACCCCCCTGCCCGAATGCCCCCCTCTGACCCCACCCCTGTCGTGGCCACCCCTCCCGTCCCGGCCACAGGACCCCCTCCAATCAATCCGCCCGTTATGGCACCCACCCAGCCTGCCATGATGCCTTTACAGCCAAACTTACTGAATCAAATGAATTTGGCTAATCCACTGGCGTAAGGGAAACTTATATTTCGACTTTCGAGCTTCAGTTTGCTCATTTTGTGATAATTTTTTGGCATAAATTAACTTGTACGTAGGTGAATTATGAAGCTCAAGAGATTCGATCGTTTTTTTTATAAAAATGTATAAACATATAAAAATATAAAATATATATTATAAAAAGCATATAAATTAGGCGAAATTTTCAATTTAGTTTAGTTAATTATGCAACGTGTCTAATTTAGTTACTGATTCAGACAGTATATAAAACTGCTCAGTTTTACACCAGACCTGTAAGGGTCGATTCATACTTACGGCCGTATGTTCTTTCAGCCGGCAAAATTACGAAATAATCACGCCACATTCCGGCTGAAGGGACATACGGATGAAAGTATGAGTGGAGCCTAAACCTGCTAAATTATAATTTCAGCGCAGACACAATGCAGGGGATGATAAACATGATGCATCAAATGCAACAGTTGCTGCAAAAGCAACAGGAACAGCAACAAAACAGCAGCACCCCTCCGGCCGGGGGAAGCGCTACCTCGCAGGCCCAGAGCTCACCCCAGGTCAATTCTCAGGCCTCCAGTCAGGAAGATGATGATTCCTCTGATTCCAGCTCTGGTATTTTCACTTTTAATTCTCAACTTTTTAATTCTTTCAACTTTGACCCTATGATGACTATTAATTTATTTAATGTAATTTAATGTATGTAGGTAACTTTTAATTTGATTCTTTATTGGAATAATTAATAATTAAACAGCATTAGAGGTCTTACAGTAAGTTTTAGAACAACTACAAGGTCTAATTTGAATAAGTAAGTCATTTCCTTGCTTAGTTTAAAATTATTTTTAAAATATAAAATTTTGATACTAAAGTTTGACCAGAAAGTACCGTACCCTGAGACAAAAAGAAATTCATTTCAAAAGAGATTTCATTACGAAAAGAACTAATTGCAAGCATCAAGAGTACAGCATGTAGTTACAGAAATCACGCCACCTGTTTTGTCTCAGGGTTTAGCAATTTTTGGTCTGACCTTAGCTGCTCCTAACTTTAAAGTTTACAGAATGGCATTAAAGTTTACAACATGGCTGTAAATCGGAATTCATCGATTGATTTTGCCTAATCAGTTATTATTTATACGTAACTGATTAATTAATTACATCTTAATTTCAGACACAAGCAGCGACGATAAAGAAGACGACGGTACCGTCCCGGCCAATCTGCCGCCCATCCAGAAACAATTGTTCCGCCGAATTCAAGCCAGACAAAAACGCAAGAAAGTGGCCGAGCCGACTAGCTCTAGCGCGGCCAATGAGGCGGAAGAAGACGATGGTATGGTGTGATAGTCTGTGTGCTAGCAGATCTTGGGGCCGGTGGTTCGAATCCCAGACCCATTCGGTAGAATGCATAAAGGCAGTCTTAGCTCAGTGTTGCTAAACGCCGCCTAAAAGCAGCATTCTAACTTACGTAATACGTTTAGAATTTTTCGTTAAGATATTCTAATTTGTGGAAATAGAATGTTTTAGACTAGTTTTAGCGTTAGACTGGCTTAATGCAATGTACCTGTTTACTGTTTTATTATTTTTTGCAAGTTTTATTTCTTATTTCATACAAATTAGATGAAAAGAGTCAAAACAATTGTTCAACAAATCCAAAATGGCTTTACTGTTGGTGTTATCTGCTGAAATGATTAATAATTATTACAGAATTAGATTTCATAGAACGGGTTCAACTTAAGACTCCTAAAGACGTGGCTCATAATATGCATTTATTTGATCACATGTTCGACTTAGACTCTGTTAAGTTTTGTAAGCCAATTTGTGTGAATCAGATCCCAAAAATCAAAATTATGTGAGCAGTAGACTCAATGAATTCATTTGCTTGTTTCAGAACCAGCCGATGTGAAGCCTGATCTTAAGGTATGTTTTACACTGTTCCCTGGCTTTGACTTCTCAGTTCGGTTACTTGGCACAATTGCGAAGTGTTTAATAATACCTTTTGTTTGAAAACGTCAAAGTTAACTTCAACAGACAATGAATTTAGGATGAAGCAATTTAAATAGTTTTCTACCAGTTTTCGGTGTAGAGATCATATCTTCTAAAGCATGAACGAGTTCAATTACATGAAGCCTTTAATATTATGATGCGTAATATTACTGTGGGCTCCTTAATAGATTAACTTGTTTGCATAATTATCCAGTTTTAATTAGTTTGATTCTAATGTTTTGCTTTTTTGTTGAAATTCAGACGTAAGGAACCATAGAAACTTAGGCTTTGAATATGTTGCGACTGCTCTAACTTTTCTTATTTTTCTTATTGTAGGACATCAAAGTGAAGGAAGAAGAAAAACCTGGCACTTTTGATATCGCCGCCATGCTTAGGCAAATACGGGCCAACGCAAATCAGGGCACAGAAGCCCCACAAGTTGAAGAATCTCCAGGTAATTTAGTTTTCACCTCAATTTTGAATTTAGCGAATCAGATAAAAACTTATTTATTACTATGAGGAAGAATGGGGCATCTTACTGAAATTTGAAGGGATGATATTTTTCCCACTGAGGTTACGGTGTCCTTCATTACAAACATGACACTGTACATTGCATCACTTTAAAAATAAACGGATTATAATTATTTGGTTTACAAAAATTTGTCCATATATTATAATAACTTTATTCTTTTTCTTCGGTTTTAGCCTCACCAGAACCCCTGCAGGAAGCCGCAGACACGAAACCTGTTCAGAAAATGATTCCAACCAAACGTATGACCCGTCCAAAATGGCGTTTAGTGCCGGTGGACAATATTTCATTGCCGGGAGGCTACGCCATCGATTCAGCTATGCTTCAAGCTTCGCTGGCCGACACGCATATGCGACACGATCCTCGCATTAAAAAACGACTGTCGAGTCAGTTTGACGCGGTGTCAAATTTGATCACAAAACAAACCGGAGGCGAAAATGCCGTCGGCTCAAATCCTGTCAAGACTGAGCCGGAGGATACTGGTCACGGAACCGGATCAAAACCGGCCGATCCTCGGGCTAAACCGGTCGAGCCGCCGGGAGGTCCTTTTGGCCCGCCTAGCTCTCATGTGGCCGACCCCAGGCTTTCGTCACGTGACCCCAGATTACAGAAACAATCAGCATCTACTCAGCCGCCGCCTAATATGGTGCCCCCTGCAGTTTCTGGGGGTCCTCTAGCGGATGGAGGCGGCCCTCCCCGTCACCCAGGCCCGCCTCGCCCTCCGGCACTTTTGGGGGGACCCCCTGCGCCGGTCTCTGCTCCACAGACAAATTTCAACATTCCGCCCCCCTCGCACAACATGTCCATGCCCCCCACTGGTGTTATGCCCCCTATGCACAGCGGTCCCCCTCATACGCACATTCCACATATGACCTCTAATCAGCCGCCCAGAATGGGAACACCCATGATGATGGGACCAAACAATACCATGAGGCCCCCTCCTGGAAACTTCATGGGAGGCCCACCCCCAGGACCCCCTCTGGGACCAATGAATCGACCCCCTCCCCATACTGCGCCAAATTCAATGGGTTTAGGAATCCAGCCAATGGGAGGGCCTCCCATGATGCCCCCTATGGGGCAAACTTCCCCCGTGCCCCCTCCAAACGTATCGGTGGGACCGTCGATAATGTTTGGTGCGAGCCCCCCACGAACTCTGGGTCCCAGTATGGGACCGAATTTAGGCTGGATGCCCAGCCTGAACGAGAATGGCCCCTCGGGCATGACCGGCCCTGGCGGACACAATAATATGGGAATGGGAGTGCCCCCTCCCGATTATGGCTACCAGCCTCCTCCCATGTCTATCAGCGGTCAGTCCTCATTCAACAACGGTCCCCCTCTTGAAAAGATGAACGATGTCAAGCCACCCGATCTGCCTACATACGGTTCGTCTCGATTCGACCAAAATCAACAAGATTCTGCCCAAAAACGTCGCCGCAGTCGATTCTCTGACTATCCCCTAGAAGATGGGGATTTCGGGGGAGGGGGGCCGCCCCCTGCCAAGAAGCGGGCTAGTCCCCCCGCCCCTGCCCCAGACCCAAACATTAACGATGCTATTATGCGTGAGCTTAATGTGGACAAAAGTGATTCCAATATCCCTCTGCCCCCGTCCAGTGAAGAGGGACAGGGTCCCGGAGGGGGAGTCTCCCTAAGGGAAAAACGAAAAGATCTTCAGTACGAGTCCCCCTTGGCTAGTCAGCGTGAAAAGGCAAGCGAAGTGTCAGACTCCAATCGCAACCTGTACAATCAGCTGCCTAATATTCGAGTTAAAAAGAAAACCATTTCAACGGAAAATGCCTAAACTTTTGGTTGACATGTTGTTATTGTTATTGTACATGTGTTAAGGTGGTTGTACGTCATTGGTTACGTGGTTATTTGGATAATTTTTGAAGCACTTTTTACCCGCGGTTTTCAGCTACTGCGTTGGCTTACAAAACAGTAAGCCAATGTGGTGGCGTGTCGTGTACAGTTTGAACTAAGTGAAATACCATTTATGTACTGTTTCATTTAGTGTCAAAACGTTATGTCACTTTGTTGCCACTCTACTAGTCGCATCAAAAACGAGTCTTCACTGAAATATAATGCAGGAAATCGTCGAAATCGTCACTACCACCTTCCATTAGTCATAGTTTGTGAGGATAATGATTTATATAATATCTGATCAATTTTTCGTTAATCGTTATCGTCAGTTTTTGTTTGGAACGGAGGAAAGCTTTGTACATAATTCGTAAGAGTCGGTACATTAGTTCGAAATTTTGAATTCACGAAAGCAGTCTTGTAAAGCTTTTGATTTACATTTATCGACCCCTATAATTCATTTTCGGTTATGCATCATTTCTGTCAACTTGTTATTTCTTACTTGTTTCCAAGCTTAGCTTATATCTCCATAATGTTTTATGTATCCTGTTTTGTAACTTTGAATATTAAAATACGAATTTGTACATGTGTGGCTGTCTTAGTTTAAAGCTTGATAAATCTGCACTTCGGTTACATGCACACTTCGGTTAGGAACGTATGTTAGTAACATAGGAGACCTTTGGGTGAGTGCAATTTGCTCTCTTTGAGTTACAGCACTATCGGGGATGCTTTATGCACTATTTGCGCTCCAGCGCCTAAAGGCTTATGCACACGAGGGCGCATTTTGCACCTTGGCGTACGCTATGGCGCATGAGCGGGCGCACACTTGCATACTGCATTGTGTGAAATAATGCAGCAGGCAGTGTGAAATTAGAATGCGCCCTCGTGTGAATACATATGCCCTTAGGGTCGCTTCATACAGCCGTGTGTACGTTCAGCTGCGAAATCACGAAAAAAATTACTCGACTATGAATGTATATATATTAAGATTAGCTGGTGAGTGCCGAGTGGTAGCTGGGCTTTTTCGAGGCCGCGTCAGCGGCCGGTTAGCGTGCACACACTGATACGCACTGTAATGTGAAGCGCCAAGTGCATGAACGAGTGCGCGCAGCGCACGAGTTACGCACGCGGGCTTCACGTGTTAGTGCGAATAGGTGCTGACTGCTGAGTCCACACTACAAAGTGATATCACTTTTGTTATATCTGTTTTGCAATATACAGTGCAACTAAGCCAATAACTAAAATGCACGCCTACAGCAGTACAATAACTAGATTCTAGATGCACGCTGTGAATCTAGCAGCGTGCGTGCACTTAAATATTGACGTTAGTTATTGCACTGTTTTTTCAAGACAGGTATGATATAATTTCAGTTAATGCACTGAAACAAAATTTGCATGTAAATTAGGTTATAGCACAATGTAGCGTGCACTCACTAAGCTATACGCACTGTTACGTGAAGCTGCAGTACATGAACGCAGCGCCCAAATGCATGAACGAGTGCGCCCAGCTCACGAGTTTATGCACGCGGGCTTCACGTGCCAGTGCGGATGTTTATGTGTGCACACTACAAAGTACAGTACTGTGCAAAAAAAAGTTCCCTCTTCGTCGGCGTACGACGAGCTTCGTCGTTCGCGAAAAGTGATGAACGTTGGCCGGAAAGTGAAGAAGCAAAATTTTTGTGTTTCTTGCATGCGGAAGTCTATTAGAGTGCCCTGAAGCTAAAAAATCATGTTTGACACAATTTGTCAACGTCAAACCGCTTCGTCAGCAAAAGGTGACGAACCTTCGCGAAAAGTGACGAACGGTGGCCGGAAAGTGACGAAGCAAAATTTTTGTGTTTCATGCATGCGGAAGTCTATTAGAGTGCCCTGAAGCTAAAAAATCATGTTTGACACAATTTGTCAACGTCAAACCGCTTCGTCGGCAAAAGGTGACGAACCTTCGCGAAAAGTGACGAACGTTGGCCGGAAAATGACGAAGCACATTTTTTGTGTTCAAGACTTCTGGAAGTCTTGTAATGCCCTAAGACCAAAAAATGACGTTTGACACACATTGTCAACGTCAAACAGCTTCGTCGGTGAAAGCGGGCAGTGTGTATACGTAACGTACTTATATTATGACTGTCGTGAAATATACAGTGCGATTATTCAATAACTAAGATGCACGCCTATAACAGTAAAATCTAATGCACGATGTGAATCTAGCAGCGTGCACTTGGTTAATATTGACGTTAGTTCTTGTTCAAGACTGGTATGATATAATGATGTTAATAGTGGGTGATCTGAGCGAAGTCTCAATTTTAGTCTCGGTCTTGGCTTGGTCAAAATCCGAGACTATCCTTGTCTTGATCTCGGCTCAGTAGTCAGTAGCCAGAAAGTCTTTGTTTTGGGTCGCCTGTCTCGCTTTTCCATTTTACATTTTACCCAAGCCCAAACAATGAAATTTGTTCAATGTTTTTCAGAGAACTGCTGCCCTCAATCTTAAACCACTTGACCGTTGAGACATTTTTAGCTAACGTACTTAATTTTTAAAATGCACGTCTGTCATCAGTTGGGATACTATCGATGTGCAGAACCAAACAAGTTTATTTTTATAATAAAAAATTTTCACACGATGCATCATAGTCAGGGTTGGCGCGATAGCGCCCAACCCTAGAATAGGAAAATTTAGCACTATTGCGAATTTTGAGAACTTTAACTTTTTGTAGCTCAAAATATAAAAAAGCTTTTTACATGAAATTTTGTGTGTGTACACTTCTTGGCAATACCTAAGTGCTGGCAAAATTTCAGCCGGATCGGTCAAGTATTTTCTGAGATACCCCTGGGGACCTCCCAAAATTCACGGACTTTCGCTCTTTTTTTCCCAGAACTTTTCTCGCCGGTAGTTCATCCGAGCGACACCTTTTTTGGTTTTTCACATTTCGTATAGCCTGCAATAGACACGGAAAAAATGGTTTTGCTCGGGTGTCTCCGTGAGAGGCTGTGCAGGGAGGGGGCCGGGGGAAACCCATTTTTTTGGGGTCCAAAAAATGCTAAGTACGAAAAAGTTTAGCACACTTTTTAAGAAGTTGCGCAAAACGGCCAGTCATCATCCTTTGCATGTGAGGTGGTACAGTAGTGGAATAGAAACTAACACGGGCTTTTTTTTAATTTCGGCCTATAAGCCCCAGGGCATGCCCATACCCCCCGCCACGTGTGTGTATTACGGGGGTAGGTTCGCTACGGACAGTGGAGCTATCATGGTTATAGCTGGAGGTCTATCGTTTTGTATACGAATATAAACCCATATGCTGTGCATTCACTGGTATTATCACTTTCTTGCTCAGATGTTGAATAGTCCCCGAGACGGTACCCCCCCCCCCCCGGTTGGCTGTATGTCATGTATGCGCGTACATACGTAACTTCACAGTAGATCAATTAGGTTTGCTGTTTGTTTTTCATGATAGTTCAAGTTTTATCGTGTAATATGGATTGTGAACTTGCGAACATATTATATTAATACCCATTGCCCCACAGATTGCCCCCCCAAGGTGTTCCCAAAGGGGACTAGGGTACCTTTTGCACTTTTGGGGTCAAATTTTTTTTCGAGTTTATTCTCAAAAATTTGTCTCTAGGAGTAGTTTGGTGTCCTGAACACGAATCTTGTATTTATTTTTGCCTATACCCGCTCTGGACACCCATGGCCCCCAGGGTGCCACATAGGGGGTCAAAATGGGTCAATTTTTTCGAATTTGAAATTTTTATGTCCATTGAGGTAATTTGACCCCCTGAACACGAATCCGAGGTTCATTTTTGTCTGTGACTCTCGTAAACTCTCCTACGACCCCCTCCTAGGGTACCCCCCCCCCACGACGGATCCAAGGGGTCAAGTTTTGAAAATTCGGATTTTAATGTTCATAGGTGTAATTTGACTCCCTGAACGCGAATCTGAGGTCTGTTTTTGTCTATGACGCCCTGCGACCCCACCACCTGCCTCAGGGTACCCCCCCGGACACGTGTCCAAGGGGTAAAACTTTCAAAACTTGAATTTTGATGTCCCTGATTACGAATCCGTGGTTTGTTTTTGTCTAGAACCTCCCTGGATTCCAACACCCCCCGAACGGGAATCCAAGCGGTCAAATTTTACATGTATATATATATATATATATATATATATATATATATATATATATATATATATATATATATATATATATATATATATATATATATATATATATATATATATATATATATATATATATATATATATATATATATATAAGTATATATTATATATATATATCAGTCAATTTTTGGTAGGGTCGAACTAAAGCGCGATGAGCTCAAAAATAGAATTTGCTGATATTTACATATTTTGTAGGTACTAACAAGCATATAATCGTGCTGAAACGGTTTTGGCTAAAAATCATCATGGGCCGTGTTATGGCCTTTCAAAGTCCGATCCAACGGCCGATTTTTTTCACTTTTTCAATTTTTTAGTTTTCCTGCTGCCATTTTTTTTATAAAAAACGTACAAAGATCATGGTCGGCCAAAGTACTTTTCTATATGTTTGCTTTAAAGTGCCAAAATTATTCATGCTATGGTCAAAGATTTTTGTAGCTACATCACAGCGTATGCAAGCAACTCAAGCTTAAAATGGCCACATAGCTAATTTTTTCCCCTCATGTCCAGCCACATGGCTTTGGGCATCACGCAGTTTTTATTTCTATGAGAGCAGATATGTTATAGCTTTGTACTTGTACAAGTTTGGTAGAGTTTCATGAGGACCCACGGTTTCTATAACAGAAAAACTGTGGCGTATTGCTCGAGAATGACCTGTGCCTGATTTTTTCGTCCCTATATCCAGCCGTATGCTTTATAGCCGCGCACCATTGATCATTGTGTGACACAACAAGTATTATACTTTTAAAAAAATACAAAATTAACAACGTTTTAGGAAGACCCACTGTTGCTATAAGCCTAAAAATGTATTTTATGGCACAAAAACAACCTCCGAGCCAATTTTTGCCTCTATCTCATGGTATATACATTTTAGCATCACATTATTATTAGTTTTATGAAACAACAAGTACTAGGGCTTTACTTTAAGACCGAATCAGTAAGTTGTTATGGAGACCCACTGTTGCTATAAGCCTAAAAATGTATGTTATGGCACAAAAACGACTTCCGAGCCAATTTTTGCCTCTATCCCTTGGTATATACATTTTAGCATCACATTATTATTAGTTTTATGAAACAACAAGTACTAGGGCTTTACTTTAAGACCAAATCAGTAAGTTTTTATGGAGACCCACTGTTGCTATAAGCCTAAAAATGTATTTTATGGCACAAAAACGACTTCCGAGCCAATTTTTGCCTCTATCTCTTGGTATATACATTTTAGCATCACATTATTATTAGTTCTATGAAACAACAAGTACTAGGGCTTTACTTTAAGACCAAATCAGTAAGTTTTTATGGAGACCCACTGTTGCTATAAGCCTAAAAATGTATGTTATGGCACAAAAACGACTTCCGAGCCAATTTTTGCCTCTATCTCTTGGTATATACATTTTAGCATCCCATTATTATTAGTTTTATGAAACAACAAGTACAAGGGCTTTACTCTAAAACCAAATCAATAAGTTTTTATGGAAACCCACTGTTGCTATAAGACTAAAAATGTATTTTATGGCACAAAAAGAACCTCCGAGCCGATTGCGTCTATCTATTGGTATCTTTTTTTAACCGTTTCTACTATAACTATATAACCTTGTTATTCACAACTAGAACGAAGCCTTAGTATATACTTTTTGTTTCATAAAACTAATAATAATGTGATGCTAAAACGTATATACCAAGAGATAGAGGCAAAAATTGGCTCAGAAGTCGTTTTTGTGCCATAAAATACATTTTTAGGCTTATAGCAACAGTGGGTCTCCAAAAAAACTTACTGATTTGGTCTTAAAGTAAAGCCCTAGTACTTGTTGTTTCATAAAACTAATAATAATGTGATGCTAAAATGTATATACCATGAGATAGAGGCAAAAATTGGCTCGGAGGTTGTTTTTGTGCCATAAAATACATTTTTAGGCTTATAGCAACAGTGGGTCTCCATAAAAACTTACTGATTTGGTCTTAAAGTAAAGCCCTAGTACTTGTTGTTTCATAAAACTAATAATAATGTGATGCTAAAATGTATATACCATGAGATAGAGGCAAAAATTGGCTCGGAGGTTGTTTTTGTGCCATAAAATACATTTTTAGGCTTATAGCAACAGTAGGTCTTCTTAAAACGTTGTTAATTTTGTATTTTTTAAAAGTATAATACTTGTTGTGTCACACAATGATCAATGGTGCGCGGCTATAAAGCATACGGCTGGATATAGGGACGAAAAAATCAGGCACAGGTCATTCTCGAGCAATACGCCACAGTTTTTCTGTTATAGAAACCGTGGGTCCTATGACTTTACCAGCTTGTACAAGTACAAAGCTATAACATATTTGCTCTCATAGAAATAAAAACTGCGTGATGCCCAAAGCCATGTGGCTGGACATGAGGGGAAAAATTTAGCTATGTGGCCATTTTAGGCTTGAGTTGCTTGCATACGCTGTGATGTAGCTACAAAAATCTTTGACCATATCATGAATAATTTTGGCACTTTAAAGCAGACATATGAAAAAGTATTTTGGCCGACCACGATCTTCGTACGTTTCTTATAAAAAAATGGCAGCAGGAAAACTAAAAAATTGAAAAAGTGAAAAAAATTGGCCGTTGGATCGGACTTTAAGAGGCCATAACACGGCCCATGATGATTTTTAGCCAAAACTGTTTCAGCACGATTATATGCTAGTTAGTACCTACAAAATATGTAAAAATCAGCAAATTCTATTTTTGAGCTCATCGCGCCTTTACAGAGCTCATGTGCGAACTTCTCAAACATTGACTGATATATATATATATACGTATATATGTATATACATGTATATTGTACATACATGTACACATGTACACTTACGTACATACTACATTGGTCCGCTTCCGGCAGTGAAGCCGTCATAGCTAGCTATATGTAGTGATAGCTATGCTCTGTGCTTCGTTTCCACTATAGCGGAAAAAGAGAGTGGACTAGTAAGGAAAAATGCACTTGTCGGGCGGCTCCTTGAGTAGAATAGGTTACTGTCTGTCTAAAGCGGAAAAAAGATACTTTGTTTGTGTAATTGTGATTATATAAGAGTCGTATTATATGTTATGCATTGTTGTAGTGACTAGTCCAACTCGAAGAACCTGGGTTTCAGCTTTAGTTAGCTTATTACAACATGTGGATACATTGGAGTTTTCGCAATATCAGAAAGTTGAGAGTCATTCCTAGGTACAGCACGAAAACGACTAATAGACAATTTTTATTCCGCCCAGAGGCGGAATATTTGGAAAAGGTTCGTAGCACCAAGAGTACATGGTTGGTGCTACGAGCCACCACTGGGCCTATGCTTACCATAGGCCTAATATAGGCACTCTTTTTGTTCTGCCAATGGGGGCCTTAAAAAGCAAAACTGACCTGAAATCAAAAACAAATACAATATATATAGCAACTAAAATTAAATTTTCATTTTCAGCTATTTACTACGTACGTATCTGTTTTTAGACCGATTTTAATTGTTTGATTCCAAGTCCCCCTTGGCTGTCTGGGCTTTGACTGACAATCGGTGAATTGGCCAGCCAATCGGTTGCATATGCAAATAAGTTTTGAATTGTCAGCCAATTCGCAGTCCTCACCCTCTACGTACAAGAAAAGTCAGCCAATCCTGTGCAATGGGTGGAGCGTTCATCGGAAAATATGCAAATTAGTTTCACACTTGGGGTCAGTCAGTCGTCAGTCAATCAGTTCATTGCCGTGAGCGGCAGTAGGCGGCTGCAGCAGTCGACACTCAGGACTGCAGGACATGCCAGGAGGAGCTGAAGAAGACACTCAACAGGAACAGCCGGGACCAGCTGCCTTTGCCATAAGGTTCTCGTTATCGCAGAGTGGAATGAGATCGGAGAGAATGGACCATGGACGAGTGGAAACTCTGCGCTCTACCCCAACTGCCCTTTTCAGGGCAAAAGATTGGCTTTAGTTTGTAGATAGATGTACGAGCAAGCTGAACATTAGTTGACTAGGTGGCAGACTGGCTAGTTGACTGGCTAGGTGACAGATCAAAACTGTGGACTGTCAACTATGAACACATCAAAACTGTGGACTGTCAACTGTGAACAGAACTGGAAGTGTCTAAGTTAAGTGACAAACCTGCTGAAAGTAATTTGATGAAATTAAACTGCTGCAAATTGAATGGAAATTGAAGATACAGTAGACAAGGTGTACTAACTCGCGTATGGTCAATCGCACCACTGTGTGTACAAGATGCGCCACTGTCCCTGTTGCACTTATTCTTTCGAGACTTTGCGGGCTGAAGGAGTGAAGCGATATGCGGGTGAAGTAAACCCCGCCCGCGTAAGATCTTAGACATCAAATTTGATCAACCATCAAAATTGACTTTGTTTTGAAACAAACTTCATTACCTTCGGCACAGATAGTACAATACAAACCCCGTGGTAGTGGTCGTAGTGGTTGGCTGGCGCTTTGGCCCAAGCAGTTAGGGACGGTCGTATGTCCATTCGGCCAGCAAAGTTTGGAAATAATCATCCAATATGCACATGCTATATCTGATCTTATGGGCGTAAAGTAGCGTGATAATTTCGTAATTTTCCCGATTAAACAGTAAACGGACATATATACGTTGCGAAGGCTGCATCTAAGTACGTAATAAACCCACCCTTACGAACTATTTTAATACGGTTATGGACCTACGCAGGTTTTTCGCGTCACATTTTATCGTTCATGACCTACCCCCCTTGGCTGTCTGGCACTTGACTGATAGTCACACACAATGCCAACCAATCTAGTATGTAGATATGCTAATTAGTTTACAAATTTTATCCAATGAGCATCAATCTAGTTTACGTATCTGATAAGACAACCAATCAAGTCACAATGGGTGGAACTATCTTAGCACATTATGCAAATTAGTTATCGCACTTAGGGAGCAGTAAGTCATTCCGTCAGTTGCTCAGTTTGTTGCATCATTGATGGATGACTGGCGCAGGCAGCCAGTGAAAGGGTGCCGGACATCATGAATCAACACAACTGCACTATTGGAAACAAAGTGCATGTGGCAAAAAACAAAACTCAACCTATCTTACCGATAACAAAATAGTTTCTGAAACACTCACACCGTTTACAATTGTTTCTTTTGGGATAACGGTTTAGATTTAAGTAATTCGACATGACATCAACAACAAACGTTATAATTATCGAATCATTCATCAGTCGTTAGGTGCAGCCCAGACAACGCGGGCTAACCAAACAACGCCTAAGCCAGGACGCACAAACCGAGCGACTGGGGGCAAAGCCAGAGCCGGAGAGTCTAAATAATAGCGGACAAAGCGACACTCAAAGCCACAGTGAACCAAACTAAAGTTGAGACTACAGCGGACACTCAAGACTCTAAGCAACAGCGGACCAAACTAGGGCTAAGTCTAAGCAGCGCACAAACCTAGACATTAAGCAACAGCAGACTAAACTAAGGCTAAGTCTAAGATAGTAGCGCACTAGCCAAGACTCTAAGCAACAGCGGACCCGACTAGGGCTAAGTCTAAGACAGCAGCGCATAAAACAAATCTCTAAGCAACAGCGCAGCGGACTATGGTTAAGGCAGCAGCGCACATACCAAGACTCTAAGCAACAGCGCAACGGACTAGGCTAAGTCAGCAGCGTACATATATACCAAAACTTAACCAACAGCGGACCAAATTAGGGCTAAGACAACAGCGCACATACCAAGACTCTAAGCAACAGCGCAACGGACTATGGCTAAGGCAGCAGCGCACATACCTACCAAAACTTAACCAACAGCGGACCAAACTAGGGCTAAGACAGCAGCGCACTACCAAGACGCTAAAAACCTTGAACTAAACTGGAGCTGAGACAACAACGACCAAAAAAACTCTAAACAACCGCGGACCAAACTAGGGCTAACGCAGCAGCGCACAAACTAAGATCTAAGCAGCAGCGGACCAAATTAGGGCTAAGAGAACAGCGCACCAAATTAGGGCTAAGAGAACAGCGCACAAACCAAGACTCCAACTGTCTAAGCAACAGCGGACCAAACTAGAGATGAGACATCACCAAGGCTCAAAGCAACAGGAGCAAAGCCAGAGCCCAATCAACAGTGGGCAAAGCCAGACAAATTGGCAAGCCAGAAGACGGAGCAAAGTAGAAAATTCAGAACCTAGTTCAGCAGACTATGACAAAGGAAGTAGCTGGACAGAGATAACAGCATGACAGTTCATACTTCGTAGTTCATACCATCATTAGGATCTGTCAACTTTTTAGACTCACTGAAATATAGATTTTGTTAGTCTGCAGAAAAAATATATAAGCATTTACCTACCTAGGTACCTAGCCTATTGCTATGCAATTGATAATTTACTATGTACTATGTTGTCTGTAGTGTATGTACTGTAATATTAAATTTCACGTCACTATAGCGGAATTTGCCCCTTTTAGGGGCTTACTTGTTTGTTTTTGAGTGGACGGCAGAAATTGAAAGGTTGCCTAGTTTTTGTCTCTACAAATTTTTCTATACTTCTTCTCTACAACACTTCTTCGGATATGAAATATATTTATCGAAAATAAAAAATAAAAAAAATAAAAAATTTGAAAAGTTTCATAGACTAAGGTCCCATGATCTCGAAATTGAACGTGGCCGTTGAGACAAAAGGCATCACATAGAATACCTCAAGAATTACGTAATTGTCGTGTTTGCATTTTAAATGTACTTGAACATGAAATGCATATGTTGCTAATCTGCCTGTTTTACGCTGAGTTGAGGAAAAAACCTGCTTAGAAAATGTCGTGCCGTTTGATTTCATGATTGCTTTCAATTGTTTTATGAGCACATCTGATAAGTTTTTACTAAATCAGATATCTAAATTCATTCGTTTATCTAAGCATTCGTTAAACGGTCAAAAATGTACGGTAGAAATTTTCGAAATTAAAAATAAGTAAGAGAGAATTGTCCTAATAATTCATAAACTGTCTCCCTAAGCCAATAAGAGCATGTATTAAATGTCAAATTGTTCTAAATGACTTCCGACTGACCTACAGCTCATTTTTGTTTGTGAGCATTAGCATAGTATGTTCCTGTATGGAATAATACGCGTTTCTTTCTAAATAAACCAAACCACACGTAGTACTTTAGTACATAATCGCTGATGATTTTCCGTTGTGCCAGCTTTAGAGACGCCACAAATACAAACCAGATCTGATATTACGTGGTGGTAGAGCGTCTGCAATTTTGGAGTCGATCGTGCCAGTGTAGCACTGCTCAAAACCGACTCTATTGTGTACGTGTATTGTGCGGGTAATCTACCTTGGGGCGGTACAGCCAAAACGGGTATAAATGGACGCCTGTCACCTTGCATCAATTTATATTTATTTATTTAATATTTATACATACACTTTGCACAGGACATGGTCTAGCGCTTTCAGAATGGCTAGGACGATTGCTTTCCAATGAGTTGCGGTATGAAAATATTTACATAAATTAACTAAAAAAAATATTGAAACTGAAATATCATTTTAAATAAAATTGGTATAAAAAGCAATTGAATCTTTGAAAACTTGGTTGGAAAAAGTGCTGATCGCAAAATAAAAGTTTGAGATAACATATTGTTAGCCCATGTTAAAGTTGTATATACCCATTCAGTTACTAAAAAGTTATAGCAGGATAGTAAAACTGCAAAAAATATCATTAATTTTTTATTTTTATGCTGAGAAACCAGGCCTGAACGAGGTTTTTATTTCAGTAGGAGAAAAACCATGGTTTAAACCTGGTTTAAGCAAAACCACGTTACTTCAAAAGTGTTTACGAACAGCACGCAATCCACTCCGCTAGAACAAATTTCGAACGGAATTTTATGCAAACTTTAGAATAATACACGTTCGTTACATACATGTACGTTTTTAGAGTTCCAAACCACTTTTGTGGAAAGGGCTGTTCAGAAAAACCATGGTTTAAACCAACTTGGTGAAATCCACCCATAGTGTTTTAAGCCAATATTGTTCAAAAACTTATATCAAACACGATTAAAGCTATTTTTCTAATTAATTTCCGCGTTCTAAGCTTTTACGTGCATCAAAACTTGTCCAAATTGAGCATAATAAGAGCTTTATTTGACTTATTAGCGTACAAAGCTTTTTAAAAAGCTGCTATAATCTTCTTTCGAGTTATGTACTTATATTCAAGTCCCATAAGTTGCTATTACGGAGTTCAGATCACAAACTTTTGTTTCATTTTAATAGTTACCTAGTGTAATGTTATTAATAGGATACCAACTTCGCTAATCAAATTTTTATTTCAAAACTATTATCTATCTAGGTTCTATTATAGAGTATCATACTGTGTAATAAGTATATTAGAACGGTTACATATTTTTGTTACACTTACTTGTCAGTCCCAATATTTTTGAGCAACCTTACTTATTTTATTTATCCTGTTGGGATTACGTTTAGCCAAACAGATCTTTAATTTAATTGTTTCGTTATCAGCTATCCAACAACTTTACGATGGTCCTTACGTGATTTGCGTTTAAAAATCAACTTGATGCTTAAAACTTACTGAAGCTTTTTGCAGAGCTTGTTATTATTATTTTTGTTGCAAGTTTTGTTTTTTCTAAAGAAAAATCTGCTATGATAAAACTAACAACGCTTAGTGCACTGTGTACGTGGTAGATGTACATATGTAGCTCTAGTCTGCGTTAAGATGGTACTAGTTCCAGAATCGCGGCTTTTTTAATTGAGAAGCCAACGTGCTTGCTAGTCTTATTCATTGAAATTATACAAAAAATATGAAGGGGTCTGGGTAATTTTTGTTGTGTTGTTTAACACAATGGTGTTGTTTAATAAAATTAATCTCTTTACCCATAGTTTATAGATGTAGGTTTTGTTTGAAACTAAAATAAGTTACAAAATTTCGCATATAAACTATATTATGCTTTGTGATATATTTTCAGCTTTGTCAAATTACTGTAAATTATTACAACCATGATTTCACTTCCAAGAAGAATTCTACTGAATTGCGTCTTGTTTTCGTTGTGAGATACTTGTGAAGTTCCTTTCTGACAAGAGAAGTCGACTGAGGCATGATCAAAACTTTCGTTTGACTGCTAACACGTTTAAATCAAAACGGAGCCGCATTTATACCCTAATCTAAAAAAATTTTTATTTACAAAAACGGTGGTAAAAGGAGCTTAGCATTTGTATAACTCTGTTAGAACGAGACATGAATCTAACCAATGAAACCGTTATAACGGACATACTACTACAGGACGTTTTCATCGCCGGAGTGGTGACCTGCCTGGCTTCTGTCACCTTGGCAAGTTTCAATTTCATCATCATTCTGGTGATTTGCTCCTTCGAGGATCTCCGCGAACAAGTGACCTATGTCTTGGTTCTGATGCTGGCCATAAACGACGTAATGGCGTGCATCACAATGAACTTGTTTCGGGGCACGGAAATAATTCTGCTGGGACCCCCGAAATCTATGAAACTGTCCGACATCCTATTCTACGACCCCTATTGCCAGTGGGCCGCAGCATTTGGCTGGAGTTTGGTGTTCGCGTCTTCTTTCGGTCAAGGATTTATAGCTTTGAATAGACTAATCGCTGTTTACTTGCCAGTAGCCTACAGAAAAATTTATACCGTCAAAAATGCTGTTATTTTGTGGATCACAGTGGTTTGGGTTCCCAGTTTTGTCATAAATTTAGGGCTAGCGGGCTCCAGAATTTTCGGCAGTTACGGTTACTTGCCAAGTTTCGGAATTTGCTGTATCGACGGTCGTAAAGCGGCTTGGAAGCTATTTGTAGATGCATTGTTTATTTACGTGCCCTGTGTTTTCATGACATTAGCTTACGTAGCTATTTATTTACGCATACGGTTCGCATCTTCAACTGCTTCGAAAGCCGAAATTCGAAAACGGGCCCACGGGTCTAAAATGATGTTTTTTTGCTTCATTGGATTTGTGATTTGTACAGTACCAGCTCCAGCATATACTTCCTGGGCAACATCCTCGGGGGGACTGCACATTACAAATCACGGACTTCTTATGTACTACGTAATGGTTTTATACGCTTGTAATTACGGTACAAACTTGGTCTTCTATTTGCTATTCAACGCTACGTTTTCCTCGAAAACTAAGAAAATGTTTCACAGAGTGGGTATAATAAAGAATAACCAGCTACACTCCGGGGCATGGACTGAAACCGGCATCGCTATGAGTAGCGTTCATCCAGTATACCGGTCACGCACGTTAATTGAAATTAACGTTACCGTCTAAAAACCATGACTGTAACGTGACTCAATGTGAAATGCATTGAGGCAGAAAGTTCAGTTAGACTAACTCCAAGCAATAGCTTACTGGAATTGGCCAAATTTTTGTGACTGCGTTCAGACTAAAGGCTGACCAAAAATTGCTAGACTCTGAGACGAAAGGGGACAGACGATTACAGAAACAGAGACAACGAGTAGTTACGACAATCACACCTCATGTTTTGTCTCGAGGTTCAGCAATTTTTGGTCAGATTTAGTGTTTTACAGCAGCTTAGAGACACCTTACTTGAAGTTTACGTCCACTTCCCAATTGTGGCAAAAATCAGTTGATATATATTCGTAACGATAGTTTGTCAAACGTGATATTTCGTAACGATGTTTTGTCAAACAAAGTTTAGACTCCAAACTTCGTTTAGCCGAGACTGCTTTTATGATGATGATGTGATAATGTTAATGATGATTTAATTAAATAATACATGCATGTCCCATGAAGGAAGTGAATACCTATACCAGTCCAATAACGAATAATGTAAACATCAACATGGCGAACAGTCAATTTTCACTAATGGGTTCTAAATGTTGCAATTTGCCAAAAAAGATACACTAAACAATTCCAAACCAGAAGCAATAGTTGTCACCGTTAAACCTGACGAAGGCAAAATTGTTACGGCAAAGCATCCTGGTTATCTACCTTGACCCACACTGATAGTCCACCCGCAAAGTACACCATTGAACAAGCGACGTCAACCTGATGATTCAATTGCCGTTTAATTTTTCAGCACCAATCGCTATGCTTTCATTCCTAGTGCACTGATTATTTATTTTGATCCAAACAAGACCACAAATCACAAAGGTTTAAAAAACGCGCAATCAGGCTTGCTTTGAATTACTGCTTTCCAATGAAGAACTCTCAAAATATTGCGTCCGGTAAAGTTCTGCATCGTCTTTAGGGTAGATGTCGCGTGTAAGCGTGCGCGAGCACGAGATTTTACCCCCCCCCACACCCCTAGGCGCTATATGCGCTATTTGCGCTATTATAGTGTCCAGCTGAAAAACGCCCTTCCCCCACCCCCCCCGCCGCTATTTGCGCTATTTACGCTATTATAGTGTCCAGCTCAAAAACGCCCCCCCCACCCTCACCCCCGCTATTTGCGCTATACACGGTACGACAGGTGCCCCCCTCCCCCAAGGAGTGAGGGTGCTATTTGCGCTATTTGGACACTATTTTATGCTATAGGCTAAATTACTGATAATTTTTGTACTTTTTACTACATCCTACTTGTACTTGTACGTATACGATCCCTCAATTAAAAATAAAAATTTTTAAATTATTATTTTTAGATTTTAATTTCATACAAAATAAAAGCCTAGAAGCGTAAGAAGACTCAATAGGCGCCCACCCCCCCTCCCCCCAGTTCTTGGGTTTGTAGGACTTTCCATCCCTCGCTCCTATTAGTCAAAATTGTAGGCAATCACCCAACATAACTTTCCATTCTTTGCTTCTAGTGGTTAAGCAAACTGAAACGTTGGGCCAATTCCTAAAATGGACTTAACGGATTAGACTTAATTAAATCTGGAATTTAGGAATTGGATTTCGGATTTATCGGATTCAAAGTTTCAGACTGACTAAACGGACTTATTTTAGTCCGATCCAATTCCTAAAATACCACCGGATTTAAGTTTTTAATCCGTTTCATTTCCTAAAATACTTTCGGATTAAACGTGCTGCTGGACTTAATTAAGTCCGCTGAGCAAAAATCCAATTCCAAAAATGGATTTATTTAAATCCGTTTAATATTCGGATTTAAAACTACATGCAAATTGTAGGATTTTAAATCCGCGTAACGTTACGCGGATTTAATGAATTTAAAGGCAGGGTGCGTCTCACTTAATTGCTTATAACTTTAGACTGCCTTAACCGATTTGGACGATCTATATGTCAAATGAAAGCGCATAAATTGGGCTTTTCAACTGCATAAGTTTTGACATTTTATTTTTCAGTTATACTCTAGATATTGGTTATTATTAAGGAAAACACACACACTCGCTACTTCTGAGTTAAGTAATTTTTTATTTTCAAAGAGTTTGATGATTTTCGATGCCTATTACAAGCACGCAGCATCAAAAAAATTCGGGTAGACTTAACCGTTAACTAAAAAGGCTTTTCGAAACGCCATTTTATTAAACGATTTGTCAATTTTAGTTGCGTTCAAAGTTCCGAAAACCTATAATGCTTACCGTTTGCGTGCTACATGTGGTCAGTAAACACACATGCAAAAATGCACATGCTCCCATCTGCGTTCACATACATGTAACGGTGTCAAAATTTTGGAGTGGGCTCTCCGGCCAAATTTTGGGGACCCTCCCCCCCTGATCGACCAAAAATATCCAAAATTTTGCGAAATTTTGTAAATTTTTCCCAAAAAAGTGCCAATTCTACTAAATTTTGCTCAAATTTCGGGGACCCTCCCCCCAGCCCCTCGATTTTGTGGGGGTCCCCCCCATCCCGCCCCTCATACATGTGTGGCAGCAACAAACATGCTCTGAAAATCACGCGCTTAAGGTAGCCAGTTTAAGTTATAAAACTGTTTAATAAAATCAGTCAGTTTACAGGCTGTCAACTGTGTCAATCAGTTAACTAGTCCTAAAATGTTTTTTATCCTGTTGGGCCACAGCCCAACAGGTCTTTAATTTTGATTCTGGTATTTTAACACAGTTCTAGCGTTAAAGTGTCAATTTGCGGAGTCTGTTTTACTCGTCTTCTACCTTTGCTTTGCACTTGTCTGACTTGTCACTATAAAATGCCTGTTAATGCTCAGTTAGTTGCTGCTTTTGCTGTTGCAAAAAAAGTAACTTGAAAATGCAAAAGTGTGACAAAAAGGTATCCACTAGGAATTGACGATGTCACCTCAGGCTTACAAACCTAACAAACAAACCACTCGAACACACGGATCCATACAGACAGACTTGATGCTTCACTAAGTAGTGAGCATAATTCTATTAAAAACCAGCAATACTTTACTGCTTGCTTTTAAACTGACACAACAGACAATTTTAAATTTTGGTGAATACCTATCATTTCATTAGTAAACATGAATTAACAGAAATGAATAAAGTTGATCATCTGCACTTAATCTGCACCTTCCAAGTTTCAATTCCCAAAAGATTTTGACTCCGATTTTGCAGTTTAACTGGCTGCAAAAGGGGAAGCTATTTATGGGAAATCTGTAAATTGAGAAAGTACACTTTCGCTGGCCCAACAAGTTTACGATGGCCTCTGGCCAATGTAGATACTTAGAAGCGTATGCTTGATACTTACTGAATACTTTTGCCGAAAACTTTAGCTTCTTTCAGAAAACATTATTTCCGAATGGAAATGCTTTTCTCGTGTCGACGACGTTTATCCAAACACACGTGAATTTATTCGTCTTGTGCACGCACATTCGACTAAATATGCAAATGAGGTTGTGTCTCGCCAACCGCCCACACCGCGTTGTCAGTTTTTGTTTTGTGCGCGCGACGACAGGTCGCTCGGAAAGGTTGTTTTAGGGCTGTATAGTGGATTGATTGCGATTTTTTCACTTTCTTTACCTTTTTTAGTCTTTGGTCATATAGTTCAGTTGCTCAAGGTTTTTTCCCCCCATTCTAACTCAGGAGCATATGCGTCTGTTAGGCCAACGGCGAACAGAGAACGAGGAGCGTTGGCGATTCTGAACAGCCGTTTATCCGTTCAGCAGTCAAAATTATAGTGTTAAAGATCAAATTGTGATGTGATTATTGCGGAATTTGGTTGGCTAAACGTACATATTACACGACTGTATGAATCAACTCTAATAAATAGTGTATAAAACTAGTTGTTCAACTGCAGTTTGTTTAAAGTATCTTAACAAGCACTTCTGCTGAGTGAGCAGTTGTTAAATTGTGAGGTTTGAGTGTCAATATTCCGCAGAAAATATTAAACACGGCCATTATTTTTGGATAAAAGATTTTTCTATAATTTTCTATGGATAAAAGTCAACCGTGCCGCTCACATTTACTGCTGAGTAGCTGAAAGCCTGTCAACACAAAAAACTGAGAAATTTTCGAATCAAAGGCTTATTTACAAAAAAATAATAAAAAATCACACTGGCATTTTAAAAAGGTGATCTCGCCGAGATTCGAACTCGGATCCTTAGATTCAGAGTCATGATCACTTACCACTGGATCACTGAGACCACAATGAAAGATTTTCATTACCACTCCTAAGCTGAGCTTCCACGTTAGGGTACAAATTATAAAGGTCACAAACAGTGTTACGTTATGGTCGAATTATGATCCATGTAACGTGCACGCTTGCAAAAATAACACTTGTGATCATCAGCAGCTGTAAATTTGTCATAACAATTTTGATCATCATAGGCTGTAAAATTGTTTCATTAGGTGTGATGTGATCGATCTAAGTATATTAATGGCAATTTTGAAGTTTGAATATCAGCCCGGTTGACTCAGTTAGTAGTGCTGCGTGCATCTACAGAGCCTCTGATCAATGGTTAGAATGTTGGTGGTTCGAATCCGCGCCGGAGCTGGATTTTTTTGCATTCTGCAGCATTTCCAGAACATGAAAATTCAGCCACGTTATATGATATGTGACGGATCGGAGAGGTACCTGCCCTTCTAGTGTTGAATAACGCTAGAATTTCGACCTACCCAGAATAACGTAGGACTATGAAAATCTGAGTATAGTATATACGCGGCCCCTGAGGGGCCGCGTAAAAAGGTTATCAATCACGTTTGCAGGCAAAAAAAGAAAGCTTAACTGGGATTCGAACTGTGATCCATAGGGTGCGAAGCAAAAAGCTTAACCACTAGACTGCCAGGGCATTAGAATCTGAGTATTAAAACGTCTTTATAAACTTTTAGTACAGTTGAGTTGAGTGCTGAGAACAATTAAAAAACTAAAATTTTTCACTCAAAATACGTTGAAAAAACACAAATTACGATGGAATTAATAACGCACCACAAACCCACGCTATTCTTTCGCTAGTAGGCTAGTCTGTTTATAATTGGCGGTTACTGGTATCACATGTAATATCAAATTTGATTGGCCGATTTGCTTAATGACGCTTGGAAGCAAAACGGAAACATTAAGAACACTTTAAATCCTGTATTTTAGGAATTGGATCGGACTTAATTAAGTCGGATTAAAACTAGTCGGATTTAATTAAAATCCAACTCCTAAAATGCCGGATTTAATGGATTTAAGCGCATCAACGTGCTCAGCTAAGTCCGACTAAACGGATTTAAAATATGCAGGGTAACAAGTTAAATCCGTTAAGTCCGGTATTTTAGGAATTGGATTTTGCAGCTTGTTAAATCCACTCGTTAAGTCCGATTAAAATAAATCCGTTAAGTCCATTTTAGGAATTGGCCCTTTGGAAAGATAAGAAGATTCAGCAGGCGCCCACCCCCCCCCCCCAGTGTTGGGTTTGTGAGGCTTTCCATCCCTCGCTCCTATTAGTCAAAATTGTAGGCAATTACCCAACATAACTTTCCATTCTTCGCTCCTATTGGTTACGCAAAATAAAACCCTAGAATGATAAACAGATTCAGTAGGCGATTCAGTAGTATTCAGTAACAGATTCAGTAGTAGTAACCCCCCCACACCCCCCCGGTGTTGGGTTTGTAGGGCTTTCATTCTCTGCTTCTATTAGTAAAAATTTCAGGCAATCTTTCAACATGATTTATTACTCAAGAAATACTTACTGATTCCAAATTCTAAATTTTAGAAATACCAAATACTCGTAACGTTAGGTAAATAAAGTATCCTCCAGCATTCTACTAAAATTCATTCATTCATATTTAACTAAAAACAGATCATTAAAGGAAATAACCAAAAAACATATATAACTTACTTGTTAAGCAGGAAAAGAACGAGAAATACTTTAAGGCAATAATGAGTTAATAATCATAATAATATAATAATAAATAATCAAGTCCAAGCAGCGTCCAAGCGCCTAAATAGCGCAAATAGCACCCCCAGGTGCTATAAGCGCTATTTTTGAAGCCTACGAAAAAATAGCGCTTATAGCACTTTGATGCGCTATCGTTGTGCTATATGCGCTATTTTTCTATATCGTCGACCAGAACACAAACAAAAATTAAAAAATAATTATAAAATTATTCTTAATTTATTGAGGGACCGTATACTTACTAAAAAGTACAAAAATTTTCAATAAATTGGCCAATAGCACAAAATAGCGCCTAAATAGCGCAAATAGCACCCTCAGGTGCTATAAGCGCTATTTTTTAAGCCTACGAAAAAAATAGCGCTTATAGCACTTGGACACGCTATTGTGCTATCTATTTATGCACTATTTTTTATATCGACGTCCAGAACACAAACAAAAGTTTTAAAATACTTTTAAAATTCTTTTTGTTTGTTGAGGGATCGTATACGTGCTAAAAAGTACAAAACTTTTCAATAAGGTAGCCAAAAGCACAAAATAGCGCCTAAATAGCGCAAATAGCACCCTCAGGTGCTATAAGCGCTACTTTTTAAGCCTACAATAAAAAAGCGCTTATAGCACTTTGATGCGCTATCGTTGTGCTATATGCGCTCTTTTTCTATATTGTCGACCAGAACACAAACAAAAATTAAAAAATAATTATAAAACTATTCTAATTTATTGAGGGACCGTATACTTACTAAAAAGTACAAAACTTATCAATAAGGTAGCCAAAAGCACAAAATAGCGCCCAAATAGCGCAAATAGCACCCTCAGGTGCTATAAGTGCTATTTTTTAAGCCTACGAAAAAAATAGCGCTTATAGCACTTGGATGCGCTATCGTTGTGCTATCTATTTATGCACTATTTTTTTATATCGACGTCCAGAATACAAACAAAAGTTTGAAAATACTTTTAAAATTCTTTTTGTTTATTGAGGGATCGTATACGTGCTAAAAAGTACAAAACTTTTCAATAAGTTAGCCAAAAGAACAAAATAGCGCCTAAATAGCGCAAATAACACCCTCAGGTGCTATAAGCGCTATCCAATATCAACATCACTATTTGAAGGGAAATTAACACAAACACCAATAGGCCAGCGTAGCTCAGTTGGTAGAGCGTTAAGCTAGCAATCTAGCAACGGGTGGTTCAAATCCACCCTGGCCATTTTTCTGCAGAAGTTTCATTCATATCCTAAAAAAATAGCACATACAGCACCTTCGATAGCGCTTATAGCGCAAATAGCGCATATAGCACTCCCAAAAAGCGCTATAGAGCAAATAGCGCATACAGCACCTTCGATAGCGCATATAGCGCAAATAGCGCATATAGCACCCCCAAAAAGCGCTATAGAGCAAATAGCGCATATAACACCTTCGATAGCGCATATAGCAAATTCCATAGCGCTGATAGCACATATAGCGCATATAGCAAATTCCATATCGCTGATAGCACATATAGCGCATATAGCGCATAAAACAAGCGCTATAGCACAAAAAGTGCTATTTCGATTTCGCTTACACGCGTTCGTTACCGCCTTAAGTTTCAGCATGTCTCATTTCTAAATGGGCCGATAATTTTTACACAAAGTTAAGGAAGGGCCTGTAACATAGAAAAATGTCAGGTCCTGCCCCCACTGCGTTGTGCGTTAAGATGTACACAAGCACTATCACACTAGCGTGAACAATCACCGCTGCTACTTTACAAATCAATATTATTGATTTTTACTGTCATGCACGTTTACGCTGCAGACAGTTACAGTGAGCTGCAAGTATTGGGTGCAGGATATGCACACATATTTAACTTTATACCAAAAATTAGTAACAAAGTTGTATAAACAAGCTAAGTTTTCTGCAAAAGTATTCAGTAAGCATCAAGCATTTATTTTTAAGTACATTGGCCAGAGGCCATCGTAAACCTGTTGGGCCAGCGATTACCCTCTCATGTAGTGTACATAGTACTAAAAATAAGCGTCTCCTTTTGCAGCCAAATAAACTGCAAAATCTCAGGGCAATAGGAACTTGGAAGGCTATGAAGTTATTAAATGAAGATTAATAATATTGAACTTCCATGTTTACTGATGAAAGTACGTTCGTAAGTTTAAGTTTCTCTGTAATCTGTAGCTGATGCTTTACTTTGGAAGCAGGTAATAGTACTGTACTGTCGATTTCAAATTGAATTGCCTATGATTATTACTGTGAAGCATCAGGTATTCACGGCTCTCTGTAGCCGAGTGGTGAGTTTGGATGGTCCTTAACCGTGAGGGGAGATTCGTCGATTCCTAGCGGATTACTTTTTGTCAAAGTTTTTGCATTTTTGCTTTACCTTCTGAACAACCACGAAAGCAGCAAGTCATTGAATTACAAGGCATTTTCGTTGTGACAGATGCAAAGATGAGATAAAAGACGTGTAAAACACACTCCGCACATTGACACTTTAACGCTAGCAGTGTGTTAAGATACCAAAATCAAAATTAAAGACCTGCTGGGCTGTGGCCCAACAGGAAAAAGCATAGACACTAGATTACGAAAGCTAAAATAAAAATTGAAAGATCAAGAATATAGAAAGACTGAATTGTGAAAGTTTCCAAATAAGTGAAAAATGAAAGTGAAGAAACAAATGACTAAGACAATTTTAAAAAGTACAAATTTGTTGGTCATAATTTGAAGAAAAACTGATGTATTTGTACAAAAAGTATAAATATTTAAAGTTTAATAAAGTGGACGTAAATCAATGTAAATATTTATTAACAATGGTGTTAAGGTTTAACAAACCGGCTCTAATGCGTATGTACTATCAAGAGTATATAATAGGGAAGAGTATGACACTCCCTGGCTAATCGGCCGGAACGATACTCCGGCCGAAATATCCCTTTTACGCCTTGATTTCAGGGAGGGGCATGACACTCTACCCTATTATGTACACTTGGTACTATATAGGTATCCTTTAAGAAATGCCGCGTCTACCTGTCCCATTGGAACAGTAAACTGTTGGAGAGTACTTTGGAATTCATACATAGTTTGAGTATTTAAGCCTCAACTTTACAAAGTGTGTCTGATACCAAAATTAGCTACTCGGCGGACGTACTTGTTTACGTTTGATTTGCACACCGTGACTTCCCAGGGAAGTAATGTAAAAGCCTGTACAACAAGCCCAATTTTCGGCAAAAACAGTCAGTAAGCAAAAAGTTTTAATTTTAAAGTACATTGGCCAGAGGCCATCGTAAACCTGTTGGGACAGCTAACATGTAATTTTTGATGCACAAGGGTCACGTAGTAAACCTGTCTGCTAATCAGACTGCAAAACCTTCAGATTTCGTTCAATAGGCATATATGTCGTTTAAATTTCACGTGCAAAGTTTCCAAAACTATGTTGTAACATAGGCACCTTATGGAATAAATTTTAGTAGGCATTCTTAGCTACAAATTACAAGACGGCAGAATGGTATAGTGGTTAAGCTGTTGTACTCATAAACCGAAGGCTGTTGGATCGATTCCGGCGAAAGCAATTTTTTGTAATTTACCATTAATTACCTTTCTGTGTACTGTGTAGTGTGAAACGGCGGAAATTGCAAAGGCAGTACAATAACAGAAGCAAGCCAGCAAGGTAAGTAAGTAGGTAGACGGGTGCGATTTGACGGAGGCGGACGTGTAAAACAAACTCCGCACATGAGCAATTCAACGTTAGCAGCGCACTAACAATCCAAAATCAAAATTAAAGACCTGTTGGGCTGTGGCCCAACAGGAAAAAGAGACTGAATCAAACTAGAACCTATAGAGATATTTACAATATAGATACGGCGATAACTACTATAACTGACGATCTGAGAATAAAAAGAAAACATTCATGCATTCATTTTCTGCAATAAAGCTCTAATAGTACCACTTGAGATTTTGCTATTTGTTATGGAAAGAATAGATTTTGACTAAAATAAATTTTGAGTATCCAGACTATCAAGAGTACAGCAAGTAGTCGCGGAAGTTATGCCACTAAGTAAGTGGCGCATCTAGGTATTTTTTGTCAGACTTTAGCCGGTTCAAACTTGTCCGTAAGGGCTGTCCGTGTCCGAGTCCGTGTCCATGTCTGTAAGAGTAGTTTGATTCACACTTCTCAGTTATCCGGAACCGGATGTCCGTAACAAATTGTCCGAGAGTGTCCGTAAAGGCTGTCCGGATGTCCGGAAGCCCAGTTGAATTCAATTCAACTTTTATGGACAACCTTCCGAACATGGACACAAGCTCGGACATGGACAACTACGGACAGTTCCAGTTCGAAAGGCAGAAATTTTAGTAAAAAATTATTCAAATCCAGAGTGTTATTTTGGCTTAATTTAGCCTGTCACACTGTGATGCCGGCAAAATTTGGTCAATCAGTCGCAGGCGACCGGCAGGCCGGTGCCGATTTTGCCAGGTCGGCCGGCTGATTTTAACCGGCTGACTAGCCGGCTGACTAGCCGGCTGTTACCGGCGGGCTGCTACCTGTTTTTACCGGCCGGCCAGCCGAAAATTCCGGCCGGTCACAAACACTATTAATGAGGTCATAAAAACTATTACTTTTGTGATGAATAAAGTCAAAATTGCACGTTGCTTAATCAAGCATAGGTTTCGTTGTATGGCATTATGGCAGTACGATTGTCTACAAATGTCGAATGTACGAATTTCTACAGTTTCTGAAAAAAACAGTTCAATGATCCAGTCCAGTATGGGCAGTAGGGATGTCATACACTAAAAATGGAAGTCTCGGTTTTATTTCCGAGACCGAGACCGAGACCAAGACTACGAAACCGAAACTACTGAGACCAATACCGAATTCCGAGACCGCAAAAACCGAGACTGGGTCATTTTTTGCCATTTTTTTACCTATTGATATGATGACTTTTTACAAGTTTTTAGGTAAAATTACAAGACCATGGTCAGACACCTGGGCCAGATTTATCGAAACAAAATGTTCGTCATCGAAAATGTTCGTCATCAAAAGTTCGTCATCGAAAATGTTCGTCATCGAAAATGTTCGTCATCGAAAATTTTGGATTGATCGAAACATTTTCGATGATGAACATTTGTTTTTTCAACGGTGATTTATCAAAAGACAAATGTTCGTCATCGAAAATGTTCGTCATCGAGAAATTTTTCGATGACGAGCTTTGGTCTTTTAGAACATTATTATGTTCTAAATTACAAAAGCTCGTCATCGAAAATTTTTTCAATGACGAACATTTTCGATGACGAACATTTGTTTTTTCGATGACGAACATTTCCTTTTTCGATGACGAACATTTGCTTTTTCGATGACGAACATTTGCTTTTTTGATGACGAACATTTGCTTTTTCGATGACGAACATTTTTGATGACGAACTTTTCGAAGACGAACATTTTCAATGACGAACATTTGCTTTTTCGATGACGAACTCGCCGTTGAAAAAGCAAATGTTCGTCATCGAAAACGCAAATGTTCGTCATCGAAAATGTTTCGATCAATCCAAAATTTTCGATGACGAACATTTTCGATGACGAACATTTTTGATGACGAACATTTTGCTTCGATAAATCGGGCCCAGGATCTATATAATGCAACAAACTACATCACGACAATTTTGGTTACATTCCTGGTACTTTCCCCATTTGTGTGAGACCATGTCTTCTTGAATATCGTAAAATTTTGACTTGCCCCAAAACTGACCAATTTGTCCTTGTTCTCGCCAGAATATAGCAATTTTTGACACTGTTTGGCTCAAATTTAGTTAAAAATTGCTGCTATTTTATTGTAGTTACCACTGTTCTGCTAAAATACACCCAAGATAGAAAGGGTTTTTGGCTAAAAAATTAGACCGCGCCGTGACGCTCTTCCATTCTTTGCCTCCCGCGTGACCCTTTGAGTGGGCCCCTCAGGCCTCTGGGACTAAATTTTAGTTGGGAGTAGAGTCTTCCCTTCTCATCTCTCGAACTACATACATGTGTCACCGCATGGTTCTGCGTAGTGCGTTGAGTTGTACTTTCACAGATTTTTGTTTTTGATTTTTGCTTAAGTCATACTATGTGAAATTCACAGTTAACTACATATGTGAAGCCACCAACTGGCATAAAAAATTGACAGCCTAACACTGATACTAAACAATAAAATATAATAATCACGCAGACAGTTAAAGTTAATTTAAGTTCAGTTAAAGTTTAAAATAGTTTCAGTTAAAGTTAAAGTTAAAGTTAACTCCCAGAAATTAAATCAGGTAAAGGCCTATTCACACGAGGGCGCATGAGCGGGCGCATGAGAGGGCGCATGAGCGGACGCATGAGAGGACGCATGAGCGGGCGCATGAGAGGGCGCATGAGCGGGCGCATGAGCGGTAGCATGAGCAGGCGCATGAGCGGGCGCATGAGCGGGCGCATTCTATTTTCACACTGCCTGATGCATTATTTCACACAATGCACCAGGCAAGTGTGCGTGTGCGCCCGCTCATGCGCCCGCTCTTGCGCCCGCTCATGCGCCATGGCGTACGCCATGCAATGCGCCATGGCGTACGCCATGGCATAAGCCATGGAGCAAAATGCGCCCTCGTGTGAATATTCCTTAAGTTATCAGTTAACTTTAACTGATAACTTTTTTTAAAAAAGTTATCAGTTATCAATTAACTGAAACACCCCTATTCGTGACTGTATTGAGCAATGCTCTTGTTTGGTCGCTGCTTACGATTAGCTAACATCATTGCATATATATCTGCATTATGGAGCATATATTTCTCCCCTAATTTGTCTACAGCTACACAAAATACGGCTTTTACCGCATCGTCAAACTGTTCGTATGTTGCTAATGCAGGATCCTCCAGAAAGCCTACAATTTTCGGGCTTTTTCTGGCTCTGACCAATTGTCAAATTTTGCTTTGGCTTCAAATAAGCGAACCCATTTTTGAAATGAAATGGTGCCCGGTTTTCCTCTGAACCGCACTGTTGCGCGTTGCGCGTTGCCCAGTTGCGCGCTACTCGCCTCAGTCGATCGTTTTTCAGCCTGACCTACTTGTTCCAACCTAGTAGCTAGCTGACCGTTGGCTTGCTTCAACGCAATATTTTCCCGTTCGAGGGCTTCCAGCCTACGCATAATTGCCCGCAATGAGCGTTCATCCGCTTCTGTTTCATCCATTCTCAACTAACCTGCCCTCTTTATGACGACCAAAAGTACCTGTTGACCAGTCGTACGCAGCCTGGCCACAGTGCAGTCCACAGGCCTGCAGTGTTGACTTACGTCCGATCCGAGGGATGTCCGTCCGAAATCCAGTTATGGTCGCCTCTGGACAACACAATCCTTTACTGCCCGCAAACAAGCAGAGTCATAACAAATGTACAAATACAACAACCATCAGCACACTTCACACAATCAATATGCAAATTAGACAGAGGCTGACTGTCGTATAGTACGTATATAGAGCATTACGTACGGGTGCTTGGCCGTTCGGCGGGGTGTGCGTATATAGCGCATATACGCACTCCCATCGGATCGTAACACTCAGGGCTTAGACGAGTCTGAGGCTTAAGCTCAGTCTCAGGCTAAAACTAAGTAGTACAACAATTCTTCAAAAAATGAAGCCCTGTGGTCACGTGACGATGCTCGAATCTAATTGGCTCAGAGCTCGAGGCTAGTGCTGTATGTAAACGCTCGTGATGCTTAGTGCTTAGGCTCAGGCTTAGTAGATGGGTTAGGAAAGCGTTACTCTCAGTTGCTTGCATCGAATAAATGGACACTTGCTACTGTGGAACAATAAGTAAAGCTGCATTTTTAAACCGAAATGGAGTGTCCGTGCCAGCTTGATGCTGAGCATCAGTGCCGTTTTCATATTGTATTTATGGTATTCGAATTCATTAAAAATCGCTACTTATGAGTAAAGATGGCTATTTTTTTAGAAAAATTAATTTATTGTCTACCCTTGTTAAATTTTTTTTATGAGTTGGCCAAAAGGGGGGGTTCAGACCCCCCCTGAGTACACCCTTGTAACGTAGCTACGTTCACTTTCAAAAACCCTGAAAATGCAGTTTTTAAGAGGTCATAGCTAAGAAAATCCAAATTTGCGGAAATTTATTACAAATAATGCTTCCCTTGAGGTGCTCTACACCAAAAATACATAGGTCCACTTATTGCCCCACCAACCGCACTTAATCCGGAAAACCAGTGAATCTGAGTTTTCTGTAAATTTTTTCCTATTACAGATTTTTCGGATGTTTTTACCCTATCCTGTCACAGACATTTTTTGTTTTTAGTGTTCACCACAGGAAAACCAGTGAATCTGAATTATCTTAAATCTTTTTTCTATTACAGATATTTCAGATGTTTTTTATCCTTTCCATTCAGAGACTTTTTACAGACTCAGAGAAATTTCAGATAAATTCAGGGAAAATTCAGATAATTTCATCCAGAATTCAGAGATTCTGAATTTTATTTGAAAAAATGTTACATACTGGCTTTTCTGTTAAATTTCAGATACTTCTTACAGGAGTTTCAGACATATGTAATTCCCATGTTTTTTACATCTGTAAAAAGTAGGTAAATTTTGTCTGAAATTCGTGTAAAATGTATCTGTAATTTATCTGAAAAGCCAGTGACATTTTTCTCAGATAAAATTTCTGAATTCTGGGTAAAATTATCTGAATTTCTCATGAATTTCTCTGAAATTTATCTGAACTTCCTCTGAAAGTCTGTAAAATGTCTTTGAATCGGAAAGGGTAAAAAACATCAGAAAAATTTGTAACCGAAAAAATTTACAGGAATTTCAGATCTCTGGTTTAGGTTTTCCTGTGTCACATTCACAGACAATTCGGATCAAGTGCAGTTGGGGGGGGGGGGAATAGTGGACCTATTTTTTGAAGTAGAGCACCTTGAGGGAAGCATTTTTTGTAATAGAACCCCTATCCACAAATTTAGATTTTCTGAGCTATTGCCCCTTGAAAATTGCATTTTCAGTGTTTTTGGAAGTGAACGTAGGCCAAAGTTCGAAGCCAAAAATGGCTATAATCTTTCGTTTTGGATAGTTTTGAGTGCGTTATGATGTTTTAAGGTGGCGCTCCTGAAATGTGACTTTTCAAAAAACGGCAGTCTGAGGCCAATTTTAGATGCACAATGGCAAGCTAGTGTAAAAGTATGCTCAAACACAAAAAATGAAGTTGAATGATACGAATTAGCATTCACTGTAGACCAAACGTGAGTGGAATTTCGGCTTGCGATTTCTCTGCACAACTACATACCTGTTGCACAATAAATAGCTCACTTGGCTTGCCATAACGTGGTCGAGCGGTCGCAACATGTCATTTTTGATGTTTAAGGCCCGTATTCACATACTAAGTGTTAATCACAAACAAACGCTAAGCGTTTGCTAAGCGCTAAGTGCATTAGTATGTTTAGCATTAAGCATGGTAGAAGTTCAAGTTTGTGAATAACACTTAGCGCTTATAAGCGCTAACACTAAGTGTAAACACTAAGTTTAAGCGTTACACTTAGTATGTGAATACGGGCCTATGATTGATAAAATTGAAAAACACTAAAATCACGATTTTTGAAAATCGTAAATTTAACTAAATTACGTAAATACTATTGATTTGCTCAAAATCAAATTTTGCGACCGCTTTAAGACAACGAGTTGCATTTATGTGCCAAATTTTAATTTTCCTCGTTGAGCCAATTTTTTAAAATCGCAAGCCGAAGTTTTGCATTTGTATTCACACGCACTTTATTTCAGCATCACGCAGAAAATACTGCTTTATTTTACAAAAAATTTATACTGCACTCAACAAAATGCTGAAAATTTTAATGTACATATGTTCAAGTAAAACACAACTGCTTGTGTTTCTCAGTCTTCCAAAATCATTACATACAAATTGTGTCAATCATGATTTTTAGCTTCAGGGCACTCTAATAAACTTCCGCATCCAATAAACACAAAAATTTTGCTTCGTCACTTTCCGGCCAACGTTCGTCACTTTTCGCGAAGGTTCGTCACCTTTTGCCGACGAAGCGATTTGACGTTGACAAATTGTGTCAATCATGATTTTTAGCTTCAGGGCACTCTAATAGACTTCCGCATGCATGAAACACAAAAATTTTGCTTCGTCACTTTCCGGCCACCGTTCGTCACTTTTCGCGAAGGTTCGTCACCTTTTGCCGACGAAGCGGTTTGACGTTGACAAATTGTGTCAAACATGATTTTTTAGCTTCAGGGCACTCTAATAGACTTCCGCATGCATGAAACACAAAAATTTTGCTTCGTCACTTTCCGGCCACCGAGGGTTCAGATTTCGGGGGGTCATATCTCAAAAAATCCAAAAAATGAAATAGGGGTTCTTGAAGTAAAAAAGCTTCCCCCAAGGTGCTCTACTCAAAAAAATAGGTCCAATATCCACCCCCCCCCAACTGCATTTAGCCCGACAATTCACATGTTTTTCACATCTGTAAATAGTAGGTATCAAGTGCAGTTGGGGGGGCACAGGAAAACTTTTTCCGGAAATTTTCCGGAAATTTCCCGGAAATTTTCCGGAAATTAAAAAATTTCCGGTTTTTTTCCGGAAAATTTCCGGGTTTTTTCCGAACCGAGAAAATCCGTAAATTAATTTTTCCGGAAAATTTCTGGGTTTTTTCCGGAAAATTTCCGGGCTTTTTCCGGATAATTTCCGGGTTTTTTCCGGAAAATTTCCGGATTTTTTCCGGATAAGTTCCGGGTTTTTTCCGGAAAATTTCCGGGTTTTTTCCGGATAATTTCTGGGTTTTTTCCGGAAAATTTCCGGGTTTTTTCCGGATAATTTCCGGGTCTTTTTCCGGAAAATTTCCGGGTTTTTTCCGGATAATTTCCAGGTTTTTTCCGGATAATTTCCGGTTTTTTTCCGGAAAATTTCCGGGTTTTTTCCGGATAATTTCCGGGTTTTTTCCGGATAATTTCCGGGTTTTTTCCGGATAATTTCCGGGTTTTTTCCGGAAAATTTCCTCGTTTTTTCCAGATAATTTCTTAGTTTTTTCCGGAAATTTCCGGGTTTTCTCCGGAAAATTTCCGGGTTTTTTTCGGAAAATTTCTGGGTTTTTCTGAAAACTTCTTCGGATTTTTTAGGTGATTTTCTAATTTTGCGGTTTGCCACAGTTTCCTGATTTTTCCGGAAAACTTTTTTGTGTTTTCGTTTTCAGGTTGTACATATACGTAGTTACATATATGTATGTATATACATACGTAGTTGTAGTTCGAATATGTGAAAAAGTAATTTATACTTTGAGTGTTTATATACTCTAATTGGCGCAATTTTGTACATCTTTTGTGGCTTTATTTTTATATAGCTGCTATTTATGCATATTTTGTTGTATTTAGTGTTTTGTACTGTTCTTTACTTTTCAAGAGTTTGCCCAATTAAAGTTTTTGTGATGCAGTGTTTTTAGACAGGAAAATGACAATGACAATGACAAATTTACTTCAGAGAATAAGGCACGTTGATATGTACAACAGATTGCAAATCCTATGGATTTTGTTTCCAGGCCATTTTTGTTTGGTTTTCAAGGGCTACTTATAAAAATTCCTTTAAAAAAACTTGAAACATTTTCAAACAATAACAAACAAGAAAACCCCCATTTCTATATTTTGTCATGTAGCCCAAATTTATATTAAAATGTTTCTACGGGAAACCAAAAAATATATATGTCGTAGGCCTAACCTTCTCTAAATAAAAACTTCTCCGGTGAAAAAACCCATTTGTGGGAAAAAACCGCGGCAGCAAAGATTAGCAGTTCTTTTAAATTAAACCATGGGCTTTTAGGGGTATATAGGTTCTGTTTTGCTTTAACTGAGGGCTCGGAGCACTGGCTTAAGCGGAGGCTTGGTGCTAAGCCTTAAGGGGGCGCTCCGGGAATCAAGGATTTGGGCCGTATTTTTTAAAAACAGCCAAAATGACCTATCATTTTTGAAGGAAAGTTGCCAAAAATACTATTTCTGATGTTTTGACGTGCATATCTCTATAGCAAAAAATTTGGAAAAAATTGGACAATTTACTGATTTTATTCGACTTCTACACAAATTCAGCAAATAAACCAGTGCATCAATGCTTTTTGAGGTTTTGCAAACAGACGATACGTAGATTTTATTAGTCGTAATGAAAAATTAAAACAATTTTATTGCTTTCTGTGCAAAAAAATTGCACAAGAAACCATTTGCAGAAGCAGCAGACTCAAATATAGGCTGTGTGAATACAAAACCAATTTTTCGGCATTCGATTATAAAATGCTGGTAAGATATTTTTCCACAAAATTTTGCACAATTATAGCCTTGGGCTCTGCGCAGTTGAACAATTTTTTAGTTTTTTAAAATAAAGCTTAGAAATTTTTTTATATGAATTTTATTGCTCAGAGTTCGACTTCGAAAACACATAATGACATTTTTTATCCAAACCCGACATAAATGTTAAAATCCAAAATAATGTTCAACTAGAGAAGCACATAAGCTACATTTTGGTATATAAAGTGTGACTATACGCAAAGTATAAGCAGAGTTATCGTTTGCCGAAAATTCACTCACGTTTGGTGCCGTGGGAGTCACGTGACATAATCACGTGATTTGAAATTTTGCCTCCAGGGTTCTATTGTGCCATACTACATATATGTGTAGTAAAGTTTGACATTTAACAACTTTTTCGCCAATTTTTGATGCAACCCCCGATTCCCGGAGCGCCCCCTTAAGTTTAGTATGTTGGCGAGCAAGGATTAGTCTTAGTTACTGGCATCAAGTAGAAGTCAATTGCTAATGTGAAATCATCAAAAAGCTTAACTTTGGCAAAAATGAGCAGGTTGCATACAAAATAGAATTATCATATGTTTATTTATTTACAAAAATTTTAGTATATATACATAGTGTGTATTGTATATATAGTGGTGCGGGAAAAAAACCTTACGCGTTTTGCGAGAGAAAAACCTGGCTTGGCCGAACCTTATGTACGACATAGGTCCTTTTTGAGTATAGGTAGAAAGCCCATCACAAACTGACTTACCACACCAATTGCTGTGCAGTTTTGAGGTCTGTAGTATATTTTATAAAATTTTAAAATTTTGCTTGTTGAAAAATTTCAAAGTGAAGTTTTCCAAATTTTTCCAAATTTTTGACTTGTCATAACGCCGTTTGCATTTATCAAGAGAATTACCTTTCCTCTATATTTCTGAAGCGAAAAAACAGTGAAAAACGTTGTGGTTTACCTGTGACAGTTCAAAGTTTGTGCGGGAAAAAACCCTATTGCGGGAAAAAAACCCTATTTTATTTGGCGATATTTTTTTGCTAAACTCACCCATTGTTGCTACAAAAGTGGGTTCATCTGGGCTAACAACTTGCGTAGACTTCATTAAAACCGTTTTTTGGCCGCAATACATCGTTTTTTGTCGTTTTGGCCCACACCCCGACACCCCTCACGAAACCTGTTTCAGTGATGTTTCACCAAAATTTGACCTTTTTTGGAATATTTAGGCTTTAGCTGCTGCGTACCACTTCAATCCAAGAATTCTAGACGCGGGCGGTGTTTGTCCTCCGTTTCTGACGTATATAGTAGGAGCAAAAATTTTTAATGCTTGTAAATATTGAAAAAATGCATATTTCGGCAAAAGTCATTTGTGCCAAAAATGGTCGATTTTTGAAAAATTATTGTGAGTCACATGGGTGTCGCAAAAACGGTTTTTTTATTCCATACTGCAGCCTAAGGGTTGTAGAACACGATGAGTTTATACGTAGATTGAGTTTATACTCACTGCTAATAGAACTACCGAAAAAAGTGATAGGGTTTTTTCCCCGCATTAGGGTTTTTTTCCCGAAGGTTTCGACTTTCGAGGCTTATTACTCAGAAACGTGAGTAGTTAGAATCCATTTTAATAGTGCAACAGTTAGACGAAAGATGGCCGTTATAACAGCCGCGAGCACTAATGGATCCGATTTATGTGGAGCACAGGACGACCCGAAAAGTTGAAAATGTGGTTTTTTCCCCGCACCACTATAGTTGACTATGCCATATGCGAACCTGGTGTCAGAAAACAGCTACACCCCGTGACAAGAGATGCTTGTAAAAATTTTGTTGGCCCTTGTAAAATGAGCCATATTTTGGGTGACCGGGAAATTATCCGGAAATTTTCCTGAAAAAATTCGGACATTTTCCGGAAAAAACCCGGAAATTATTTTGAGAATTTCCGGAAAAACCCGAAAATTATCCCGGAAATTTTCCGGAAAAAACCCGAAAATTATCCCGAAAAAGCCCGGAATTTTTCCGGAAAAAACCCGGAAATTTTCCGGAAAAAACCCGGAAATTTTCCGGAAAAAACCCGGAAATTTTCCGGAAATTTACCGGAAATTTTTTGTCTGGAAAATTTCCGGAAATTTTCCGGAAAAAGTTTTCCTGTGGGGGGGGGATAGTGGACCTATTTTTTGGAGTAGAGCGCCCTATGGGAAGCATTTTTGGTAATAGAACCCTCATCCACAAATTTGGATTTTCTGAGATATATATGACCCCTTGAAAATCGCATTTTCAGTGTTTCCGAAAGTGATCGTAGGCCAAAATTCAAAGCCAAAAACGGCTATAATCTTTGTTTTTGGAAAGTTTTGAGTACGTTATGATGTTTTAAGGCATCTTCTGGGCTTACCTGGCAGGATTATCTAGGCTAAGCTGGCAGGACTTTTCCTGAAAATTTCGATTTTTTGGTTCCCCCAGAACCCCCCATGTACATCTGTGCACAGGGTCAGACTGAAGCGGGGGGCCCCCGGGGGTCCCGCCAGGGGGAAAAGAGGGGGGAGGGTCCCGGCGGAAGAAAAATTTTGGCCAAAATTATAAAAATTAGCATTTTTTCGTAAAATTTAAGCGATTTTAACCTAAATTTTTGCCAAAAATTGTCAAAATCGGTGTTTTTTGGTCAAAAAAGGTAAAAATTGCGTCTTTTGGGGGAGGGAAGGGGGTCAAAAATGGGTTGACGCAGGGGAGGGGGGGACCGACCAAGGGGGGGGGGAGGGGTGCCCAAAATTTCGGTGCTGTTACATGCTTCCTACCCCATTTTTTAATAAAAATATGAAACCCCCTCCGGCCATCCCCCATCGTCAGCCATGCCTCCAATCTTATCTCTAGCCAACAAATTAGCTGTCGCCCCTTTTAATAATAATCTGAAGTGAAATTATTGGTGTTAAAACCCTTAGGGGTCGAATAAGACGGAAAAATGGCATTTTTTCGAGTAATGATCCGGAGCCCCGCTATATCACCCAAACCTAGGCGGGGGGTCAAAATTGAACCCTCTTTCGACTAGGCTAGGTTAGAAGCTTGTAGGATGTAAGCTTTAGCTGGAAATAAAACTTTGTCCAAAAATTAAACTTTACATGAAATTTTTTGCCCAAAATTGGATTTAGTAAAAAATACTGAATCAAATGAAAACTTGCTGTTACCATTGAAAGAGCAACTTCTAAGCTACTAAATACTGAAAAAAATTGTAAATCGGTTCAGGATTTGAAAGGTTACAGAACTTTTTCTGAAGCCACCAGGACCAGGCTGATCGAAGCGTTACAGCACAAGTTACGGTTCCGTAGTAATTCCGGGCTATTAGCTGCGATTTTTTTTTAAATATAATAAATTAAATTAATTAAATTAAATAAATAATATATAAAATTATAGCTTTTTTTAGTGTGGTAAAGTTTTTCCTGATGCTTCTTAGCAGGTTTTTTCTTTAATTTAGGCCTCAGGTTTAGGCTTAGGCTTAGTGCTAAAGGCCGATTCACACGCTGCGATTTTACTGCGATTTTGCCACAGCGTTTTCACCGCTGCGGCAAAACGCACTGTCTGAACAGACGCAGCGATTTCAATGCGGAATGAATGCGTCTTGATTTTTCCGCAGCGTTTTAAACGCCAGACTGCAATTCGGCCTGCGATTTCAGTGCGTTTTGATGCTGCGGACGTGTTGATTTCAACAATATCAGCAAAGCTGTTTCTCATATTTTTAAAACAGTAAAGACGCAGCAAAATAGTTTGCGAGACGCAACGTTTGTTCAGACGCTGCGTTTTGTGTGCGACACCCTGCGTCTTGCGTTTTGCGTCAAAATCGCAGCGGCAAAAACGCACCGTGTGAATCGGCCTTTAGGTTTAGGCTTAGGTTAGGCTTAGGCTGAGGCTTAGTGCTCAGGCTCCGGCTTAGCAGGTGGGTCAGCAAAGGTTAGTTGCTTGCATCAAATGAAAGGACCCTTGCTACTGTGGAATTATAAATAAAGCTGCACTTTTAAACCGAACTTGACTGTCAGTGCCAGCTTGGTGCTGAGCATCAGTGACGTTTTCAGATCGTATTTATGGGATTCGATTTCATTCGAAATCGCTACTTATGACTAATGATGCATATTTTTCTAGAAAAATGTAATTAATTTAATGTGTATGCGAAAAGAAACTAAAACTTTTGATATGTAAGCTCAATTTAACGGATCAAGTGCAGTTGGGGGGGGAAAAATAGTGGACCTTATTTTTTGGAGTAGAGCACCTTGAGGGAAGCAATTTTTGTAATAGAACCCCTATCCACAAATTTGGATTTTCTGAGCTATGACCCCTTGAAAATGTCATTTTCAGTGTTTTTGGAAGTGAACGTAGGCCAAAGTTTGAAGCCAAAAATGGATGTAATCTTTGTTTTTGGATAGTTTTGAGTGCGTTATGATGTTTTAAGGCATCGTCTAGGCTTAGTTGGCAGGATTCTCTAGGCTAAGCTGGCATGATTTTTTCTGAAAATTTAGATTTTTTAGTGCCTAAGCCTGAGCCTAAGCCTGAGCCTGAACCTAAGCCTAAGCCTAAGCCTGATACTAAGCCTAAGCCTAAGCCCCATACTAAGCCTAAGCCCTAAGCCTAAGCCTAAGCCCAAGCCTAAATTAAGGCCAAGTTTGGATTTGGTCAAAAATTGGACGGTTCTGGCGAATTTAGCCAATTTTTCGGTAGAAACCGGGTCAAAGAGCCTTTGTTTTGATTCTAAAAATTTGTAACCAATAATCTGACACCATTTTGACACGATTAGAACCGAAAAAACAAGAGCTTCGGAAAAAAATTGCGAAAACGTCCCTCACTGAGGGTTAAAATTTCGGGGGGTCGTAACATATCTCAGAAAATACAAAAAATGAAATAGGGGTTCTTGAAGCTAAAATGCTTCCCCCAAGGTGCTCTACTCAAAAAAATATGTCCACTGAAGCCTAAAAGCCTCTGCATGTGTACACGAGTACACTTAGCTACCTAGTGCACTATCTGCTGTGACGTGCTACCATACATGGGCGTGGGGGGGGTTTGGGGGGGGGTTTCACCCCCCCAGAAGGCAACCTCACCCCCCCCCAGACAGGTGCTTCACCCCCCCCAGACTGCTGGACGGTGGCTCACGAAACTGGAAGCAGCGAAGCAGCAGGACAGCTGCTCCGCACCCCCCCCGCTTCCTAGAGTGTTGCCTAGAGCGAAAAATTTATATGTAACTATGAAACTGAACAGAGAACAGAGCAAGCACACAAGCTGCTAAAGCATAGCATCAAGAGCAAGAGTTCACGAAGAACACTATGTGGTGGCTCACCGGTTCCTGTTTCCCCGGTGGCTCACCCCCCCCCCCCAGAATTGGCCAGCTGCCCACGTATGCGTGCTACTTCTGTCGTGCTTTGCATTCAATTTTCCGGCTTGAAAAAATTTGTGATACGTCTTTATTTGACCAAGTTTGGCCTAAAAAGTGAAAAATCTCCAATTTTGTTTTTGAGGGTTGTCTCTCTTAGACCCCTGCATCCTTGTGCCTTACTGTTCTTGGTATTCCGAGCTCAGATTATTGCCCTGATGTTTTCGGTCGCCCAATTTGTTCTGACAATATGCGCTGTTATCGGCGAAATGTCGCACTTTTTTTAAAATTTCGCACTTTTTTGGCCATGTGCGTCCCGTGACGCACTTTTTTTCGGCTGAGGCTGAAAGAAAAGAAGTCATAGGACGAAGATTTATAGGCAGACTGAGACCCCATGTACAAGCATACATCCATGTAACAGCACAAAAACTTTAATTACCCCTCCCCCTCCTCTTGGCGGGACCCTTCCCTCCCATCGGTCAAATTTCGGACTAAATTTTCCATCGGTCAACAAATTTAGGTAAAAAACCGCTTAAGGGGGGGGGGCAACCTGAAAAGTGAAAATTTTAGGTTCTCCGATTCGCTTCAGATTTGTACACAATGTATATAGCCCCAGGGAAGGCGCATCGCAGATGTAACAAACTGGATTACTGGAACCAATGCTTTTGCCAATTTTTTGCTAGGGGCTCCGAAAATTTCAATTTTACGTGTAAATCATAGGCGCAAAAATGTTTGTTGTGGTTGCAAAGCGTCCCTTTACTCGAAATTTTTGTGAACACTGACGAAGCTGATTTTTACATGATTTGATAGCCTAACGTCATATCTCAACCTCAATGAACCATTTTTTTAAATTTTTGCCCATGGCCTGGGGCCGTATTCTCAAAATTACCCGCAGGTAAAGTTAGGCTAACTTTACCCACAGGTAAGGTGAAGGTAAAGTTAATTCTGTGGGTAAAGGTAAAATTAAAATTGAAAACACGATTAACGTAGACGGTTGAGGTTAAAAATTTGCACAATACATTAACTTTAGCTGCGAAACAAGATAAAGCAGTTTTCTGGCCCGAAAATTGAAGGTAACTATAGCTATCACGTTGGCTTTAGTCAATGTTTGAGAATACGACTTTACCTTCACTTTACCTGTGGGTAAAGTTAGCCTAACTTTACCTGCAGGTAATTTTGAGAATACGGCCCCTGAGCTGTGACGCTAAAGGTAAAATCACTCAAATTGGGCGGGCTCAAAAAACGGCCATTTTTTCATAATTGAATTGTTCTTATCTGAGGTTGGGGTACCTTGGGGGAGTAACATATGTGAAAATAAGCAAAATTGGAGAACTTTAATTTTTGACCTGGGTAGCCCCCCCTTAAACGTCATAAAATTGCTGATTTTTTGAATTTTGGCCGAAAACTTTCTCTCGGTACGCCACTGTAAGATAACGCTAACTAGCAATATTGCTGCAGCGCAACGGTATATACTGTAAAGCCATATAATTTTGACGAACAAAAAATAAAAATGACGACAGGAGTTTAAAAATGATGAAATCCGATTTTGAAAAAAAACCCTGCTGCAAAATTTCGGAGAAATTATATAGTTGAGTCTACAAGATTACACAAACCTGTTCAATTCCAAGAAGGCAAAAAGTATAATTATATTGACTTTACAATCCTCGCGAATAGGGTGCAGAAAGCGCTAATGTGTCATAGGGCTGGCTATTCTGATCGCTCTTGTCCACCAACTTTAACAAAATGTATTTTTCCTATTCACAGCAAAGTTGTCCGTGTCCATTATCTTTAACGAGCGAAATTGCATTTTTCCGGTTTAGAACCTCCGATACTAACCTCAGTGATGCCCAATAAGGGCATTTTTATAATATGTAATATAGCGAAATAGGGTGATTTTCAACAAAATTTGAATTTTTCGGAAAAGTTAAAAATCAATGTTTTTTCACTTGGAAAATGTAAAAAAACTCAGCGCGTGCGAAAACCTGTAGATACATGTCTTACGCTGAAAAAATATGCGTGTGAATGCATTTGCTCCTTTCCCTTAAACCTGCACGTCGTTAGGAGAACTCGTGTTTTCGAAACATTGTCGCTGCCAGAATATTATGTGTGTACAGTATATACAGATTCTAAAATAATCATACCGCCCGCTCGGCTGTCGGCGCGTAAACGGCTGACCGTTAACTCCGGACACAGACCAAACCTTGAGAGTTGACAGAAACATGACCGAAAAAAGGAAATCATAGCAGCAGGAAATTTGATACACATGTAAAAGAACAAAGAATCTTGAAGGAGTTTATTTTTATATTTTGTTCAAAAACAGAAGCCCCTTCCGGAAATTTGATTAAAATGAAGAATAGAGGAGGGAAATTATTTTCGGCTGCTTCCTATTGGAAATCTAGAGTGAAATTATTGGTGCCAAAACCGTTAGGGGTGGAATAAGTCGGATAAGCGGCATTTTTTCGCCTAATGCAGCAGTGTCTGTTCAAGCACTATATAATATCAAGACGATATTTATATGTATAAATCTTATTTTGAACACAACACGTGTAACAGCGATGGCGAAAACTATGCATTGCATCAAGCAGTCTTTGACAGACAAAATGCACAAAATCGTTCGATAAGTGACAATGCTTAATACACAACCACAGCCAACAAAATAGAACACAAAATAAGACACGACTAACTGCTAAGTGGAATGGTTGCACTGACTGCGGAGAACTGGACTGCTTAGTAATAAAGTATGAAAGTGAGATGGAAAAAATACAAGAACTATAAATTTTCAACTAACTAATGTCGAGAAGTTGAAGACACAGTTTTACGGTTTGACACAATATTATAATATATACAGGCTGGAAGTGAGTGCCATGCCTATGTTTCAAATCAGCAGTATATATATTCTCTGTTGTGACTCCATGTCCATGCCCCTGATCGCACTGCCACTACTTTTGTTTTCCGAATTGAAAGTACAACACTTCAATATCAATTTTAATTAAGGTTGCCGTAGCCATGATTTCTGCGTCAGGAATCCAGACCCCCAAATTATTCACCCCACTTATATACCTGTATTTGCCTGTATTTAGCTCAAAATAATTTTCTAGTTTGGTAGATAACTCTTCAGTCTTGATTGCGATCACGATTTTTTCTCGGATTTGCACGTTATCTTGAGTTCTCGTTAAAATATATGAATCAGCCCGGAAATTTCATTGCATTTTCGATGTTAGGTGTAGGTGTCATTCGAAGCGTAGAAGTAGGGTTAGACCGAGCCGGGAATTTCGGTGCCGAGCCGAGCCGGCCGGCTCGGCATGCCGAGCCGAGCCGGCCGGCTCGGTATGCCGGGCCGAGCCGAGCCGAGCCGGCCGACTATGGTTAATTTTGGGTTTTATCAAAATTTTATCGTGCGCTCCGGGAATCAATGTTTTGGGGTACAACTTTTTAAGTGATAAATTTTGACTTGTGTCAAGAAGCAAGGAAGGATTAGAGCTTTTATTTGATACTCATGCGGTTGGAGGGGATGGGGGAAGCTCCTTCCTGAAATTCAGAAACAGTCGAGGGATTCGGGCCGCCAGTGGTGAAAACGCAAAGAGAATTAAGCCACAGACAGCAGGGGTCTGGTGGCGGCAGCCCCCAGGGAAAAATGGAGATTTTTGAAATTTTTAGGCAGAATTTAGTCAACTGGAGACGTATCAGAAATATTTTCCGACAAGAAAAGTAAAACAAAAGATGGGACCATCATATCAGACAGTGTATATTACACAAGTAAGTTCAGCAGAATGTACTCTTGCAGACATAGACATGCATTGGCTTTGCTAAAAGATAATATCAACGAATAGTAAGCCACTAAGTTGCAGGTGTTGAATGAGAATTTTTTGAATTTTAGGCCAAATTTGGTCAATTGGAGAATGGAGACCTATCAGAAATTCTTTTCGGCCGGGCGATAAAAACTAAAGGGGGACCTTTGTGGGGACCCTTGACCACGGGAGCCCTAAATGTTTGCTACTTTTGGTGGCAAACTGCAAATTGTGCGAAAATTCTATAAAAATTCATCAGTTTTCATATCGATAGCTACACAATGACGTCGACAAAATGATGAAACTTGAAAGTACAGGAAAACCAGTAAATCTGAATTTTCTGTAGAATTAGCCAGTAACATTTTTTCAGATAAAACTCAGAATCTCTGAATTCTGGGGCCGTATTCTCAAAATTACCTGCAGGTAAAGTTAGGCTAACTTTACCCACAGGTAAGGTGAAGGTAAAGTTAAACCTGTGGGTAAAGGTAAAGTTAAAATTTAAAACAAGGTTAACGTCGACGGTTGAGGTTAAAAACTTGCACAATACATTAACTATTGCTGCGAAACAAGATAAATCGCTTTTATATCAAATATTAAAGATAACCTTAGCCATCTATTGGCTTTATTCATGGTTTGAGAATACGACTTTACCTTCACCTTACCTGTGGGTAAAGTTAGCCTAACTTTACCTGCAGCTAATTCTGAGAATACGGCCCCAGGGTAAAAATCATCTGAACTTTGCCTGAATTATTCTGAAAATTATCTGAAATTCCACTGAAAGTCTGTAAAATGCTGGAAATTGTAAAAACATCTGAAAAATGTGTAACTGAAAAAATTTTGCAGAAAATTCAGGTTCCTGTGCAGGGCCCGTTTTTACGTCCATTTTCGCCACGAAGCCGGCTTTCACCAACAATATTGCTATATGGATTGTGCCTTAATACTCACATATTCTTACATGCAGTAATTCCAATAAAAAATGGGTAGGGCGGCCGCCCTCCCCCCGGGATATACCGGTATGAGAGAGTGGTTTGTTAACGGAAAAACACAAAAACAGTATATACAGCTGTAGCTTTTTGGATTCTGGGAAGAGTTTTTAAACTTTCGAAAGTTAGTTCTTGAAAATTCTCGGCTGTCTCAGCTCTCGGCCTGGCTCGGCAGAATTGCCGAGCCAAAGGCAATTTGCCGAGCCGAGCCGAGCCGGCCGGCTCGGCAGCCGAGCCGAGCCGAGCCGAGCCAGCGGTCTATCCCTACGTAGAAGTCAACCCAGTAATTCCTAGCTTTTCGGAAACACGTCTGCGCTTACCAGGCCGGGCTAAAGCTTCGTTTTCTGGGCTGACTTAACTAATGATACCTATCTCCCCAAAATGAACAATCATTTCCTCATTATAGTCAGATGGGGTAAAAAAATACTAAATATGAGTACAAGGTTTTTTACTTTCCTGGATTAAGTTTCTCGGGCAAACTTTTTTCCAACAATACCTCGCGGAGTTGCTGTACAAAACCATATTATGTTAAATTTTTTTCTGTGTATTACTAATTTTATGTAAATCGAAAAATAAACTCATTTTTTACCCCCATTTTGGGGGAAGAAAAATACGGTCGCGGGAAAAAAATACGGGTCGATTCTGACCCATCCAATCAACGCAGACCAAAATGCTTCAACCGTTATGAAACTCAACTCAAACTTACTCAATTTTTTAATTAAACTCGCACATAAAAGAAAAGGCCACTGAAATTGAAGCCCCAATAACACCACAACTACTTTTTGCACTACACTCTTTTTGAAAAACGTATTATTTTTTGCGGTAAACTGAATTATTTGAAGTAAACATTGTACCGCGGAACGCCAAAATTTGTGGCGATGCCCTGCTTCATTGTTTTTGCATACTTAAATGTAGTCTTAAATTAGTTTAATTCAGGGTTTTTTTTTCAAAAAATTTTGTGTGCATACTGCATAATTGTGCAAAATTTTAATTTGAATGTGCAAAATTTTATTTTTTTGTGCAAACTGTAAATGTGTTTGCTTTGCCTATATAAAAGCAAACATACGCATTTTTATACCTCTAGAGGTATATACTATATATGTACGTATGTATATACATATCAGTGGCGTACCCAGAAAAAAATTTCGGGGGAGCATACTGTTTAATTTTTTGTAATATATATATAGGTTAAATGCAGTTTTTAGAAAGTTTAACCCTTTAATTGCCATTGCTAATGCAAGACGACTTAAGGGGGTAGTGTCGCGAAAGCAGTCGATTTTGCGTAACTATAAAACATTTTTAGAAAAAGATACGACATCGTTCTTTATATGTTTTGAAAATATATGTTGAGGCACGTATTTTCGCCAAGTTTCATCAAAATTGATGCAGTATACTGTTTGCAGTGAGGTCGCAAAGTCGGAAAAATGACGTTTTAAAAACCTATTCACATTCGATTTTTTCGTCACAATTATCAACTTATTTGTTTAGTTTGTTTACATAGACTAAAAGAACATATGTTGTAGTTTATGCACACAAAATTTAGTGCAAATTGCTTGAGTGGTTGCGGAGTAATACCTATTTGAACTGTGAAACTGTGCGTAAACAGTGAAGTACTCTCAGCAATATGATAAATTGTGAAAAATTTAGACGCTTATTTTAAAATCAAAAGAAAAACAAACCTTCATTTTTCTTTTTTCTTATTTGTGGCAAAAAACCGTGCGTCGAAACGTTATGTGTGCTTCACAAGCTGGCCAATCTGATATCTGGCTGAATTTTTTGAATTTTCATGTCCTTATTGTGTGATGTCTGGCTTACAATCGGTGATTGGTTTAAGATATTGGTAGATATTGGTAGTCTACTGTCTGGCAGTACTTATTTAACACAGTATAGCATTGGACTAGTTTCTCAGTGAACGTACAAGTTCAAAGCAAAAAGATCTCTTTTTGCAACCTATGAGCAAAACTGCTTTCGCGACACTACCCCCTTAAGCTACAAAGTCGCAGGGGTCTGGGGGCGGCAGCCTATAGAAAAAAATGAGATTTTTCGATTTTTTCCAGTTTTTAGGCGGAATTCGTCCAACTGGAGACGTATCAGAATTTTAAAGCAAAATATAAGAGCGTCAGCACCGGCGGTCTCTTTTTTCGATTTTGCATCAAAAACAGTGCATTCCGAGCATGTCACAGGCCCGTCGAACACTGTGCATTATTGTGCAAAATTTTAATTTTTGTGTGCAAAATTTTAAAAAAGTGTGCATTTGCACAGGGTTTCTAGCTATGTTGCATAAAAGTATAGCTAGCTATGTTGCATAGAAGTATAGCTAGCTAGCTATGTTGAATAAAGGGCACAAAAAAACCCTGGTTTATTTTCCCTTCATTGCTGTCAATATTCAAATAGTGTAGTACCACAAATTGCTCCCGGATTTTGTATTTAAAAGAGGGAACAACCAATATTATCATCATGTTCGCAACTTAGGTATATGTGCGTCTGTATGTGTATTTATGTAGCCGAGCTCATCATTTGAATACCCTTGTGTAGCTGGAACCGCTCTGTTAGCAGTCGGCGGTTATAGTACACTTGGAGGCCGTAGCACCTTCCTGTGCTTACTTTTTCAAGCAAATGAAGTTGTTTTGGTTTAAAAACACAACATGAAGAAGGCAAAAAGTATCCGTATTTTTTTCCCTACAAATCGACCAAAAATTTGGGGTAAAAAAATATGGCTCCCTTAGGCGCCAACCAGTATCAATAGAGAAGAACCATTCACAGTTTGAAAGAAGGGTAGTTGACTATGCCATATGCGCAGCTAGTGTCGGAAAACAGCTAGACCACGCGACAAGAGAAGCTTGTGAAAATTTTGTTGGCCCTTGTAAAATGAGCCATATTTTGGGTGCATGATTTTGTCAGCTTCATATTTTAAGCTAAAGACAGATCATGACTAGGTAATATATACGTTTAAGTAATGTGGAACTAGTAGTGCTTCTTTTGTATGTATATATTCAACAGGCACCTGTTGGGGTTTTTCTTGGAGGGGGGTGTATTTTTTTACCCCATGTTTTCGATCGTATTTTTTTACCCCCTCTGACTATACATACTAACCGAGATTTGGTGCTGGAAAATGTCAACATCTGATTTCCCAACATTTCCCATATTTTTAGGTTTGACTTGAATTTCGGCAACGTTTTGTGAGTGGCAAGGGTAATTACCGAAACATTATTTATGGTTTTTTTCTGGGTTTTTTTTTCGCCAGGAAGTTTTAGCAAAGTGGCTAAAAGGTCCGAAAATTTTTTAGCCAATATTAAAATTGTTTAGCTACGTTTTTAAAGCATTTATTTAGCTTCAATTGGTATTGTAGCAGTTCCCAAAACGAGGACGACACTTTTTTGATTTATTCCGAAATACCCACGTTTGACGGATCGGAATGACGCACCGAACGTGGTTTGCGAAAGTTTTCAGTAAACGAAGTAACTTAACAAACTGATCCTGAAAGATTGAACAACAGAAAGATAAAATACTTGACTGGATCACTATGAAACATTGTTGCAGATGGGTGTAAATTGTAGCCACAAGAAATTTTTTTGCTTCTAACCCTAACGGCAAAAAACGGTCAATTGGGGACGCATTGGAAAATTTTTTGAATTTTGGACAAAATTTGGTGAATTGGAGAGTTATCAGAAATTTTTTCTGCCGAATTTGTTTTAGCAAATTGGCTAAAACGACCAAAAAAGTTTTAGCAAACTGTCAAAAATTTTCGCCAATGCTAACGTTTTTCCAAAAAAACCCAGGTTTTTTTGGACATATTGGGGCGAATCGTCGAAAATTATCACCAATACAGTCGTATTATCAGGCTGAAGTTTAAAAATTTCACGTGAAGCTTAATTTTTGTACAAAAGTTTAATTTCCGGCTAAAGCTCGCATCCTACAAAGTTCTAACATAGCCTATTCGAAAGAAGGTTTAATTTTGAGCCCCCCGGGGTTTGGGGGATACTGGGGGACGCCGGATCAGTAGCCGTTTTCCGACTTATTTCACCCCTAAACGGTTTTAGCACTAATAATTTCACTCGAGATTTTTAGTAGGAAGCACGTGGCAGCCGCAAATAATTTCCCCCCCCCCTATTCTTCAGTTTGACCAGATTTCCTGGAGGGGCTTTTGTTTTTGAACAAAATATAAAAAAAATCTTTCAAGATTCTTTGTTGTTTTATATACATGCTTATTGGATTAAAGAATACATATTATATATATGTATGTCAGACAGCAGGACCCAATAAATTCAGACACGACTTGTTGCAACAGTTTATATGATTTTAAGTTGGAGGCGTTGTCCTTCAATATCCTTTTTCGTCACTATCCATCGCACGCGCATCAATCATCGGCACTCTTTTTTTCCTGGATTTCCGACGCAAAGAACTCCAAAATCGGCATTTGCTTCCTGATTCGTCTTCTAGGGTTCTTCAACCAATTTTTCGAAGTTCGCACTCATTATTATTTGCCGATTATTTTACTACATAAAGTTTGAGAAATGCAGAAATTATCTTGTGTTCTGCTTCAGCTTAAAAAATTTAGTATTATACATATATACATAATACGTATAAGGAGAACTAAAAAATGTGAACTTTTTCACACAGCGCCATTCGCATACGTGTGGTGTATAAACTAAGGACTATGCGAATACACAACATCTGTAAACACCACACGTTTAGCACAAATAATGACGATAACAAACATACATTGCATCACTCTGAGACTGAATGTATATATAGATATTGCGCGAAAAGACATTTTGTTCGCAGAGTCGTCAGCAAATAAGTAGGTACCGCATGCGTAGTGGTGGTAGGTACAGTATGTTTCATTTGTAAGTGTTGAAGCTGAACACAAATATATATACATATGCACATTGCATTACGTAGACATACAGTATTATAAAGTTTTGCACAACAATTTCCCTATTGCAAAACTGAACACTATGTAATATATAATGTGAAATTATATAACATAGTTGTGTGTGAGTGTGTGTGTGTGTGTGTTCTATTTTGCTTTAGTTTGCTTTATATATGCCCTTTGTTAATTTCAATTGTAGACTAAAGGTATTTTTGTGTCGTGTTCGGGTGCTATGCCTATATGTCGCATATACATATAAAAAATATATATCTGTGCTTGTCCACACATAGATTTTATTAAGCTTGTGTTACGTGGCATGAGTTGTACAATATATGAGTTTTCTACAGTGAGACAGTTTTACAGTAGGCATTATATAATATATATACTGTATGTGCGTTTGTGTCACCTCTATGGATGGTGATTTTTTGTTCGCCCTAATGTGCATGCATAGTATATATACGTTTGCATGTCCTCATGGATATATATACATCTGTGTACTGTGTGTGTATATACATCTAGATGCTTTATTTCATGCATTGACGTAGTTTTGTGCTTATAGTTAGTTTTTTTAGGTAGATCTATACTAGGCCGTCGAATAAGCAGTCTATGCAGCTACAGAGGTCTGTCAATTACTAAAAATGAGTGTTGGGTTTAATTAATACCTTTTTGCTTCAAACCAATTTCTCCTGAGTTCCTGACCGAGTGTCTGTTCGTGCCCGCGCCACTTTCATTGCTCCGTTTTACTCCAGTTAGTTTTTTAATACACCTTTGTTGTTTATCCGTCGCTAGGTTTTTTAAATCTATTATCTATTTGTATAAAAACGTTCTCGGTGGCCATGCTGAGTGCTGTGTTGAACATAATTTTTTTGAACTTATATTTTATTTTTTTCAGAGCGAGGAAAAACTGAAAAGAACTGATTTGATGCGTCAGCGTCAGGTACGAAGAATTCTCATCTCAGCTCAGCTAGTTTTTGGTTTCTTACAAAGACAAATATTTAAAGACAAATTACTATATTGCTACAAAAAAGTCGCGAAGAAAAGTTTTCCCCGCAATGACTCCTAGGGGCGCTCCGCGCTAGTGGTCCCAACGGTTTTCTTGGGTTTTGAAGCCGTATGCCTATATATTATATATATATATATATATATATATATATATATATATTAGCGATCGGCCGGAGCCTCCGGCTCCGGCTCCGGCTCCGGCCGGATTTGGCCCCTCCGGCTCCGGCTCCGGCTCCGGCCGGAGCCATCCAAAAATTAGCCGGATGCTGAACCGGAGGTAAATTCTCTGAGCGACCCATACTCATCTAGATTGCAGTAAGAGTGGCAAGGGTCCCCCCTTTGGTTTTATCGCCCGGCCGAAAAAAATTTCTAATACGTCTCCAATTGACCAAATTTGACCTACAAATAAAAAAATTCTCGAACTTATTCCTGGGGGCTGCCGCCCCCAGACCCCCCCCCCCCCACCCCACTCTGTTGGTTACTGTTCCTTGTTATTATCTTTAATCAAAGCCTATGCATGTCTACAAGAGTATATTACCTTATGCTGAATCTAAATTCTCTGAGCGACCCATACTCATCTAGATTGCAATAGAGTGGCAATGGTCCCCCTTTGGTTTTATCACCCGGCCGGAAAAAAATTACCGCCACGTCCAAAATGGCAAAATGTAACAAATTTGGCCGAAAACTAACAAAATTATATACATAATTTTTTCTGGGGTGCCGCCCCAGACCCCGTAATAATGACAATGTTTTCCTGTCGGCTAATGGCTAGGGAGTAGGCTAATACGTAAGTACATTATGCCTAGGCTGCATTTAGTTGTGTAATAAACTGTCCGATCTGATGTTCCCATCTTTTGTTTTATTTTCTTGTCGTAAAAAATTTATGATACATCTCCAATTGACCAAATTTGGCCTAAAAATTGAAAAAAATCTGTTTTTTCTGGGGGCTGCCGCCCCCAGACCCCTGCAACTTAGTGGCTTACTTTTCTTTGTTAATAACTTTAACCAAAGCCTCTGCATGACGTTCTGCTTTTGACGTGATTTGCATTTAATTTCCCGGGTCGAAAAAATTCTGATCGTCTCCATTTGACCAAATTTGGCCGAAAAACTGAAAAATTCTCCAATATATCGTTAGCTTCTGGACCCTTTCCCCCTCCATTTCTGTAATTTCGGTGTTTGGAGGTCCCGTTTTACGTTCACTTAGCATTAGCATTTTGCATTCGATTATTCGAAAAATTACCATTGTTTTTTACCGAAAATGTGTCGTTTTTTGCGTTAAAATCGAACTTGAGTGCATTTTAGCATGTTTCAAAAATGAAAAGTCTCCCCCCCCCCCCGAAATTTTTTCCTGGCTACGCCACTGCCACTGCATACATGTATACAATTTTTGGCCATTATGATGAAGTCGTTGTAAACATATTTCATAAACAAACGTCGAGAAGAAGATGGATGATAGATTTTTATTAAACATTAGAAACTTTTTCATCATAAGGGTATCAATTTCGACCTAGCTCCGGCTCCGGCTCCGGCTCCGGCTCCGGCAAATTAATTTACCTCCGGCTCCGGCTCCGGCCGGAGCAAAAATCCTGCCTCCGTCCGT
>JASANF010004348.1:0-62740 GCA_030248245.1 Trissonchulus sp. WLG1_4 | reverse complement strand
TCACCACACATAACCAAAAAGTCGAGATATGGGTCTCTTTTGTGGTTATCGGCAAAAGGGTAAAAGTACTTGAAAACGGGCTTCACTTTTTGCGGCAAAAGGGGTGGTAATGAATTCAATGTTTTTGTATCAAAGGCCAATCAGATAATCCAGTAGCACTTGAAACAGTATCATCTTTTATTTGTTAAAGTTGCTTAAATAAGCGTCGAAAACGATCTGACAAGAAATAATGAAACGATGGAACAGCTGAGAGCCACAAACTGTCAAAATGAGTCCCCTTCATGCAGTGACGCTGAAGCAAATAATATCATGCTGTCACCTATCCCCAATGCTGAAAATTGCAATTCAAGCATTAACAATGAAGTACCAGATAATTGTCATCAAGGAGCGAGCAAAAGTAGACCACTACTTAAAATATGTTTTCCCCCCAAAAGCCAAAACTCAAACAACTCCAACAATGCAGTTGACACAGTTGAACCAATCACAAGTACCCCAGTTACAAAACCCAACTTTCCAGAAAGAGCTCACTACAAACACAAGCCACTGCTTATGAAGCAATTTAAGAAAAAATTTGGTTTAAGCTCCATTGTCACACTCTCCTGGAACGTTAACGGCCTCATGAATAAACTCACTGAGCTACGCCGACAAATTGAGCTAAAAGAACCATTTGTAGTAATGCTGCAAGAAACCAAACTTAATGCAGCCCGAAAAACACCAAAATTTAAGGGATATACAGCCTACAGGAAAGACAGATCGAATACTGCATGTCATATATCTGGCGGAGGCCTTCTGACATTAGTATCAAATAGAATTCCAAGTCAAAATTATGATAATCAAGACTCTACATCAACAGAAATACTAGCTGTATCACTTTGGATTCGCGACGTTCATATTACGACATATAACGTTTACAATCCACCAGATAAATTACTATATCTACCTACAATACCACCTGGAGAAAAAACAATAATTTGCGGAGATTTCAACGCACACCATTTGACATGGGGAAGTGACCACAACAATAAGTCAGGCATGTACTTGTTCAACTATGCCATTAACTGCAATCCACAGTTTAAAATACTCAACAGTATCGGACCTACATATGTCTCCAAAACACATCCAGGATGCTTTTCGAACTTGGACCTATGTCTAACTAGACATATACCCTTGAGCAGAATATCCGGTGTTGATTTCTTTGGAAGTGACCACCAACTCCAAGAAATTGAGTCGCAAATATTCAGCCCATGCGTGAAAAGTAAAAGAAATACCCCGATTTGGAACCCAAACAAAGAAAGTTGGTGCAAGTTCAGAGAAACTTTAGAATTATGGCCTATGCAAAATCCAATAATCAATAACGACGTTCAAAATGCAGCAAAAATTTTTAGCTCAGCCATCATTGGTACTGCAAAAAAGTTCATCCCCAAAATCCACAACATGAATAAAAGTACTCGTCACTATGATTTACCAGTAAAACTAGGCCACGAAATTGAAAAGCGGAGACGATTATTAAGGAAATATCAAAAAACAAAACGGCTTGCAGACAAACTTTTGTACAACAAACAAGCTGCACGCACTACAGGAATGCTTCAACAACATAATCGAAAACGATGGTCCCATTTCGTCCAGACATTAGATACCAGATCCAATGCACAAAACTTTTGGAGAATAAGCCGAACTTTGTGTGGTAAACGCTGCCCACCGGAAAATCACCCAATGATAAATAGTGATGGCAATATTATTACTACAGATGTTTCGAGAGCAGACTTGCTAGTATCATACTACACGAGAAAACGAGACACGCCTGCTGTTGAAAACGTACAAACTAAGAAATCACAAATCATATATTTGACACCGACCGACAACATTATTTTGAACGAAAATATCAGCATGAAAGAGCTCATCCTACAAACCCTGTCCCTAAAGACAAGAAAAGCTCCAGGGGCAGACAACATCCCAAATGAATTTTTAAAAAATTTGGGAAACAAAGCTCAAGGACACTTGTTAAAGGTCTTTAACATGTCTTGGGAATCTGGCGTTGTTCCATATACCTGGAAAAAAATTATAATTCACCCCATTTTAAAACCAGGGAAAAAAGGTGATAGACCGGAAGATTACAGACCAATTTCGTTAATGAGCTGCACCTTTAAACTGATGGAGAAAATTGTGGCAAACCGATTATCTGCATTTCTAGAGTCGGGAAGAAGGATAGACCCAAGACAAGCAGGATTCCGAAAGTGTCATTCAACACTGCACCAAGTTTGGCGAGTGGTAAAAGACATAGACAAAGCTTTTCAAAACAACGAACATACGCTTGCAGTTTTACTCGACATATCGCAAGCCTACGACTCCGTTAAAAGACCACTACTAATTGATATACTAAAACAGAAAGGGATTTCAGGCCACATGCTTAACTGGTTGAAAAGTTATCTTGATCCAAATCCCGTGGTGGTAAAATTCAACGGATCATTTTCTGAACAAAAAATGCTTAGAACCGGAGTTCCGCAAGGGGGTACTGCAAGTCCGATTCTATTTACAATTATGATAGATGGCATAACCTCCGTCATTAAAAACTTTCACGAACTAATACCGTCTGCTAATGCTGAGCTGGGATTATATGCCGATGATATTATCGTTTGGCTATCAGGTAACGATCGAACATTAAGCCAAACGCGCATGCAGGTTCTCTTAAATATGCTGAATGAATGGGCAACAAAAAATTTTTTCCAGTTTAGCGTTGCTAAAAGTCAAGCAATTACTTTCAGTCGACAAAAGAAACAATCGTCACCACAAACTCCCCTAACAATTTTTGGAAAACCTATAACGGAGTTCACCTCAGTTAAATATCTTGGAGTCACATTGGATTCTAATTTAAAATGGTCAAAACACATAGACATGGCTTGCAAAAAAGCGATGGGACGGTATCATGTCTTTAAACAATTAAATAGCAAACGAAGTGGCCTGAACAGACAAAGTCTTCTTGATTTTTATAAACTAGCCGTTAGACCTGTCCTACAATATGGACAAGAAATTTACTCACTAAATGCCAGCAAAAAGAATGTGCAAAAACTGGATAAAGTGCAAAATAAAATGCTTAGGATGGCAGTTGGTGCATCATCTAATGTCGCCACAGCTACAGTAGAAATAGAATCAAATACTATACCACTGAATCTACTAGCAGAGGCAGCGACAACTAAATTCCATTTCAAAATGAGACAATTCGAAAGCCATCATCTCACACGGCTTTCAAGACCATACCAAAGTACTTACACAAAATTAAAAGGTGCAGGTTGCACGAGAGCTGCAGAAGCGCTACTTGCTCAACATAACCTACAACACAAAATGTGCAAAAGAATCAAATCAACGGAAATGACATTTGAAGCGGGTTCACTTGTTACATATCCATTCAGTTTGGAGCATTACCACCATATACAAGGAGAACATATCCTGCTCAATGCGGCACTAGAACTACAATCGACATATAAAGAAAACTGCCAGCAGGAAATAATATACACCGATGCATCACGAGACATCAAAACAAAAGAAACAGGAATTGCTGCAGTCATTAACATCAATGGTCAATTTAAATCAGTCACCTCGTTTATAGGAATCACCGATTCTACATGTGAAGCAGAAATACTCGCTATAACTGTCGGACTGCAAAAATGGCAACAATACCTAAGCAAATACAACAAGATTGTAGTATTCAGTGACTCTCAAGCAGCAATAAAGAGACTACAATCAAACCCAATGATAATGATCGATATAGAAACACTATACAAAAAACCGATTGTAATTGAATGGATCCCAGCACATGTTGGCTTGAAAGGAAATGAACATGCAGACAAGATGGCTAAAGCAGCACTCAAGAATAAACTACGAGTGTTGATAAAACCTAACGAATCACCTTCTTTCTTGACAATAGCCCATAAAATCAAAAAGCACTATACAGAAATTTGGCGTAACAATTGGCAGAATGGCTCCACTGGACGGAACTACTATCAATCCAGAAAGTTCCCGATAAAAAACGACCCAATAAACAATTTACCACGAAAAGACCAAATTCTAATCATCCAAGCAAGAACGGACACTTGGCCACACAGTAGAGCATACAAATTTAAGATAAAGGAATCTACAACACCATTGTGCAATTGTGGCCAAAATCAAACAATCTCACACATACTTATCCACTGCCCAATGTTCAACATAACGCGTCAAACTGTGTTTGAGAAAATGAACAATTTAACAACAAAATCGCTACTGTTTGGAAATTTAACGAACCTTAAAAGGTCATGTACTTACTTAAAGCTATGGATAAACTCAACCCACCTAACTGCATTGGACAATGATAACCATACAGTTAGGTCAAGGTCAAACAGCCCTGAATTTTGATTGTATTCTGTATTTTCATGTTCATTTGAATTAAATTATATATTATGTATCACACTAAAATTATATTTACACATAAAACCTTGATTTGTGCTGTCCTTGGGTAACCAACCCCATACACACAATCAAGCTCTATCCATATGCCAGGTTAAGAGGGTAAGATTACCCTAACCAACAGTGGCGGATAGTAACAAAAAAAAAAAAAAAAAAAAAAAAAAAAAAAAAAAAAAAAAATATATATATACATTAAAAAAAAAGCGTGGGGGGAAATTAGCAAAAAAGAAAAAAGCAGAAAAATAGGGCTGCGCTCTTGTTTGTCCGTTTTTTGGATTAATTTTTTTTATAAAAAAATTTTTTTTTTTTTTAAAATTTTTTTTGTGGTGCCGTTGTTTTTTTAGAAAGTGGGTTTTGGGGAGGGGGCGGTGGGGAAAATATAAATCTTTTTTTCGGGGGGCTTCTATGGAGCGGCCCCTGTTTTTTTGATTTTTGGGTTTTGGTTTTAAGCTTCGTGGGCCTTTTCTTTTTTAAAGCACATTTTTTACTTCAAAAATTGGTCTACAATTTACTTTTTGTCGTTATTTGAAAAACGTTGTAGCTACTCATTCAGTACTCTGCACTGTGAAGGACTAGGTATCTTTTTTGCACAAAAAGTGGCCGCGTATAATATTTCCTCTGGAATATCGACACTCAGGCCTCACAATCTACATAGCTGCTCCTCATTCAGCAGATGAGCACTGAGCAGATGAGCTCGTTTAATTACATATTATACGTAAAAAGTATAGCGAATTGAACGCCATTTCGCCTCTCGGATCGCCACGTAAGTCACGGGCTGCAGCGACTCATCGCCAATGGCGATTTCAAGACCAACTACATATCTGCGAGTTAGCAGCGATTTTTTTAGCGATTTAGCAGCCTAGAGGCGGAATTATGAGAATCATAAAGTTGCATGAAATGCGTGCAAGGTAATTATGTACGTATTACATCGCCATATGTTTATCACTATGCCAGTTTATAGCCGAAAGCGTGTTGCAACCGTCGGGGGCATGACCGCCATAATGAAGCACAAAAAGTAAACTAAAATCCCAAACAAGCTACAAAAAAAAGCATCGATCCATAAAAAAGTAGAACGTTTGGCAACAATAAAATTCTGCCCCCGTCTGATTTTGAAATGTTTATTTGCTGTACGTAGCCCCCTCCTTTGGCTAAAAGTTTGTTTCGTCTGGCAACTGTCTGATTGGCTGTTGGCATCAGCGTTCAAAAGTAGATAAAAGTAGATACGTAATACAAACATTTGATAGCTTGACAAACAAGCACGTCTTGCGAGTAAAGTTGAACTAATTTTTGATACCTTGATTTCGTTACGACATGCTTAGAGTGCCGAGGATAATCTTCGAATATAAAACGCGGCAGCCAAAATGTTTTAAAGCTTTCGTGGTTGCATCTAACTTTCAGTTAGTTACGGGACCAAACAGGACGCAAGCGATCAAAATACTAAGTTAACAATCATTTAAATTTTGTATCTTAATTAGATAAAATTCATGAGCTATGTACTTTATAAGCCTTGACAGACAAATCAAATGTGAAATAATTAACTCAAACGTATTAGTTCAAGCCCTATCGTATCGTCCCTCAAGCAATTATATAAAGTCACGTAGGTAGTCATGCATTAGCTGTCGCATGCAGTGCCACGTGGAAAAATGCACGGCAAACGATTTTGATTTTCACCAGGTGTGGCGCCCCATGGAGTGTCATACGATGCCACATGCGCCCAACGTAGCAACCCACCCTGTCCCCACCGTGTGAAACAGGCTTAAAGACCGTTCATAAACTCACGTGTAAACAAACAATGCGAGTTACGAATCGCATCGTGCGCTCCAAGTCAGTCTGCCAAACAGCATGCATAGTCCTGGAAGTTGGAATGCATGGTCTGCAAGTAATTTCTAGGGCTCAAATTTTCCAAGGTCACACGCGCTGATTAACAATCTTGGAAACAATGTCGTAACAGGTTCTGTCATATTACTTCCACTGCATGTAAATTTGCAAACACTATTGAGTATTGACAGAAACCTACACTTGAACCGTTGGATCTGCGTGCGCACTGTGTGTGTGTGCGCGCGCGTTGTGATTTGTGTGTAGTGTATATGCGCGCGTATGTGACAATGTGACAATATCCGAGCGTGATGACCAATATGTGCCTATGAATTCAATATACTATTAACGCAGAACTCGCATTTTAGCCCGCACCACAAAGACACACGCACACACATTTAGTGTACTTTCAGGAACTACAAATTTTTACCGTGCAGCATACACAGTGAGCAGCGAATACGTGCTAAACTGTGTTACTGCATTATAGTATATACGCGGCGGCTGAGGCCGCCGCGTAAAAATGAAGCAGATACTCTCAGTGGTAGGTATTTAATTTTACAGGAACATATGTAGGACATATGAATAATAAAAAACTTCGTTTTAATTTGAAGCTTAATTTTTATGATTTTAATTAAATGCCACTTTTGCAACAGTGGCAAGTTTAAGGCAGCCAGACTTGAATAGTGAGTAGCGCAGTGGTCAGTGCCATGGGCTGATAAACCGCAGGCTGCCGGTTCGATTGTCACTCAAGGATTTACCTATGCATCTAAATTGTAATATTTTTTTACATTTAATAATTAATCATTTTGCTGATTACGCGAACTTTACTCTCTACGCAGCAATTTTACTCCTTTTAGGAGTCTACTTGTTATTGATTATTATCGTACGCTTTTAGGCTGCAGACAGTTAGCACTGAGCTATTGCGAGCTGTACCTATGGCTTCCAGTGACAATATTTTGTTCTTAATACATTACATTGCTCAATATTGAACTTGATTACAAAAGTTGACAAAAAATGAAAGACCATGAGCACGAACATACCTAGACAGACTTTACGAAAGATAACAAAAAATTGAAAGACCAAGAATATATGTATATATAGAAAGACTACATAATTTCAGGAAAAACACCAAAATGGCTGATTTAAGGTGTTGTATAAAAAGAACATTTGAGATTGATTGCACCTGGCGCTATTTCAACATTTTGTATATGCTGTTTGTTCAAAAATTCTATATAAACTCCAAGTGACATACTTAGATGTAATACCTGATGCCCCAGGTGTGTAACTTATTGCCTTTGAGCACTGTCATTAAAGCCGCGTCTACCTGTTCCATTGGAAGAGAAAACTGTTTAGGATTACTTTGCACTTCATACATACTATAAAGTGCTTGAGCCTCAACTTTACAAAGTGTGTCTGATATAAAAATTAGATACTCTGCACCTGAAGACACGCACTTGTTGTGAAACACTTTCGATTGTGGATAGTCATTTGCATATCCATTATCGAACTGCAAAAATATGCAAATGAGCAAACGTCGCCGACCTTTCATTTTGTTGTAATGTATGTTTTTCAAAAATGGTGGGTGGGTAATGGGTATATATGTACATTGCACACACGACACAGCCTGCTGTTTCCACACTTTATATATATTTTTCCATATCCAACATATGTACATGTAATAGATTTTTTAGCAATCAAATCAATTTAGCCGAAAATTGTCCTGTCCATTAGCCGTAGCCATAACAGAAACGGCTTCTACGTAGTCTTCTCATTAATCTTTTTTTCTCTAAAATTTGGGTTGGATTTGCGTGTTTAAGTTATCTAAAATTATTAGGTACCTGCAGCCAACCATATCTTAGCTGGACCCATTCCTTTACCGAATTAAATAGACCGAACTTATTTTAGTCCGAGGTTAAGAAATGAAAGTTTGGTTAAACGAGTTAACATAAGTCATTTGCTTAACTGTCAATTCAGTTCAGTTCAAAGTGTTTGAAAAGGCATTTTGACCTAGTTTTTACATAAATTGCTTAATCGGACTACAATTAATTCGTTTAGTCCGCTAAAGCAATGGGCTCAATGCCTGACCTTTCTTTGATTTGCATTCACGTAGTAGAAATAAACACCGAGAGTGGTCATATTAGCTAGATTAGAATTAGTTGTTCAGGCTTAATACATAAATATTAAATAAATAGCTCTGCAGCAATGATGCCTCTAAAAAGTTTCGTTTATGCTAGTTTGACACTTTGAAAAAATTTGATAATGACACGGCCGACCCAGACATTCTGATAACATTGTTTCACGTTTGTTACTTTTTGGAACATTGCTCCTTTTAGGGGCTGCTTGTTTTATTATGTAGACGCAACAAGTACGACGATACGTATATGTAATAAAACAGGGTTAACGAGCCCCCTGATTGATACAGGTTTTGTCCCGTTTCGGTTGTAGCTGCAAGAAGTGAGCTACTTGTTCGGTTGAGTACGTAGTTTAGTATTGGACGTGGCGCAGAATGAGCCCACAGGCGGAATCCCCGTTTTGCATATTTCCCAAAAACCCCAATTCCCCCCTGTCCGTATGAAAGCGCCTGATTCAGTTAACCGTCAGTTATATAATCCCTAAGTTCCTCCCCTGAAGTATAGTACGAATATAGTACAGAAGGAAGTAATAATAAGTACGAAGAATACGTAATAATGTCCCTAACCAGTATTCGCTCCCTTTCCCTTGTGCTCCCTGTTTATAATTGAAGCCGACTGTCGTATAATAATGTTTATTTGTCCGTAATAATTGTCCGTATTGTCTGAGGGTCGCGAGTATTAATCAATTATTAATAATGGTTCGGTAAGCCCCCCTGAGAGCATTGAGAAAGCTTAGCCTGTGTTTGTAAACAATATCTGGGCTAAGGCAAAATATTAGCCCTGGGCCCCGTTGCACCAAACACTGATAACTGATAAATTATCAGTTATCAGTAAATTATCAGTAAACTGCGTTGCACGGCGTTTACTGATAACTGATAATTATCAGTTATCAGTTATTAGTTAACAGTTATCAATTATCAGTGTTGCACAAAATTTACTGATAATTATCATTTATCAGTTATCAGTTATCAGTAAAATTTCCGCCATTTATCAGTGAATTATCAGTGTTCGTTGCACAAAGCAAAACACTGATAACTGATAACTGATAAGTTTAGCCAAATTTTTATCAGTGTTCGTTCACTGATAAATTTTATTTATTGGCATTTTCAAACAACTACAGTTACTTTTGATGTATGTAAACAACGTTTTAATGAATTTTCTTGCAATTTTGTCGCTTTTTGCCTAATGTTTCATACTTTGGTACCATATTATGGATGAAAACTGATTCAATGTTCCAGTGTGTTTCATACAGTGTGCCAGCCACACAGCATTGTCTTTGTATAAGTGATACAGAAATTGATTCAAATGTGAAAATATATGCTTCTAAATTGAAGCTCATAAAAAAGTGAATATAATAACGAAGAAAATTTTAGAAAAACAGTCGAATTAACGCTAATTTCTACGTTTTTTACGGTTTACTGATAATTTATCAGTTATCGGTTATCAGTGTTCTTGTGCAACACTGATACTGATAACTGATACTTGATAACTGATAACTGATAAATGTCGTGCAACGCTATACTGATAACTGATAACTGATAGTTGATAACTGATACTTGATAACTGATAACTGATAAATTTTTGTGCAACGGGGCCCAGATATTGCTCAGCTGGAGCAGCAAAAAAATGAAGTAATTAGTGAAGTTTAGTTAAGTAACGGTTTAGTTTTGGAAGTCATGAAATATACTGAATTGTCGCTTAATAAGTGAAGAAGTAGTACGTAAAGTTTGAAGCAGAAAGGTGAAGCATAGCGAAAGTTATTCGAAGTTATATCGGAAAGTTTAGTCGAATTTTACAGTAGAAGTGAGCTGAAAGACGACCGAATTGTAACGTAATTGTAATGCATTATTAATTGATAATTTGTAATGATAATATAGTAATGTTTGGTATGCTTTTAATCAGTGTTTTCAGCAGGACTCTATAAACTCTTTTTCGAACTGTTTTTGTGAACGTACATGCTTGTATGTCGGGTAAAACGAGAGCCTAATACTGTAGTTGAAAACTGCAATTTTCGCTAAAGGATTGCGGTAGTTAGTCATAGTGCAGTTTTGAATGGGTCTGCAGCCCATAATACCTAATAATTAAGTGTGGCAATTAAGTCTTGAGTAGTAAGGCATAAGTAACTCTAATTAACACTAATACGTAATAATAATAATAATAAGTTATCAAGTTTTTAGTAATGGTTTTTCGTAATTACCCAATTTCTCAATTTTCCCCCTCTTTCTCCTTTAACTTGTTTTTCTAAGTTTGGTCATAATTTAGCAGCATCAAGTGTTTATCTTACCTGGTCGGTTAGCGAAAGTTTTGCCCAAGATTTACGGTACCTGGGCCGACCAGAAGCCGAGGGTCCTTGAGAGGACTTGTTTTCACCCGTAAGACTGTTTACCGAGCTGCGAGGGCCAGCAGCCCTTAACCCCCCATCTCAAGTAGGATCAACTGAAATTTATAGGTAGGCGGGTCTAGGAATGGCCAAATCTGATTGGCTGATTTCGGGATCGGCAGATCCCGACTGAGGAATCAAATGAAAAAGCCGAAAAAAGTTAGGTAGCTAAGTCAGTCGGTTGGTTAGCTTTGGTCAAGTAAGCCCGCATCTCCCCTGCTCTCTCTTTTCACTCCGCCTGCTTTGCTCGTTATCGCCCTTGCCTGTCTATAGCCTGACTGTAAATTCCAATAAATAATACCCGTTAACCTGACTCAGTGTTTTTGTTGACCAGAGCGAGATCGCCCAGCCCAGTCAATTATTAACTGTTTCAGCGCGATTTGCGCCCGTGACTTTTTCTTTCTTTTTAGCGCCCCATTCCGGGCCTTAGTGTATGTTGCCACCGCGCTATTCCGCGCAATTGTTCGCCAGTGTCCCCTTAGCCGTCCGGCTTCCTCCGTGTGTGCTCGTACGTGTCCCCCCTGTCCGCCGCGCATCGTTACGCTCGGCCCATCTGTCCGCCCGCGCGTTTCCCCCTGTGTCGCCGTGCGCCCGGTCCAGTCCACCGTCGTCGGTCCGCCCCCCGTCTCTGCGCTACCAAGCGCCCGTGCCCCCCGGTCGTTTTCCCCTTGTCCGCGCCGGTAGCATCCGCTGCGCGTCTGCCCGTCCCGCCGTCCGTCACGCCGTCCCGCGTCCAGCACCGGTCGTCCGTAGCGCCGCTCACGCTCGTCTCCTTCCTCCCGCCGTCGGCGCCCCCTGCTCCTGCAGTTCGCACCCGCGTGCCCGCCGTCCATCCTGTTGTATCCCGTCTCCCACCGCCTACCGCTGCTCCCGTACCTCCGGTCGCCAGGTCTCCCGCGCCTTCAGCCCAGCTCCGCCACCCCGGATCCAATTGTTAGTTTTGTAGTAGACGTTGTAGGTAGTATTGCCTAGGCTGACCCTTAGGTTGGAATAGTTAGTAGACCAGTAGACCTGTTTTCGATTCAGTTCTAGCCTAAAAGGGTCAGGCTAGAAGAGTGCCGGTTCCAGGTTAAGGATTTTCAGGAAGCGTGTTCTGTGTGGTTTTGTCTGTCCTTAGCGGTTACCCCGAATCGAGTCTATTACGCGCGTTATTTAGGGTTTGCAGTGTAGCTACGATTTATTGTTAGATGTATTGTGCTGTCTCTTTCGGGAATACGTAATTTACACGAGTTTTACACAATTTCTAGTACGAGTTGAGTTTGAGTCGTTAGTCAAAAAGTGAAGTTTAAGTTTTATCATTGAGATAGCATTGGTGAGTTGATCCGTAGTTGTCCCCAGACACCGAAAAAGCAGGCGTCAGAGTTGAGCTAGGCATCTGAAACAGGGTATAAGTTTCTAGTTATCCTCGGCCTTGGTGTCCCCCCCGAATCATGACGGGCAGAGCACGAAAAGCTTGTCCGAGCAGTTCAAATCCCCTGAAACCAGTTGCTCAAGTAAAGGTTTAAGTAAAGCTATTGGAGAGGCAAACTTTGAGTAATTACACGTCGATTATTAGTTAGCGAGAACTTAGTCGAAATTGAAGGTTGTGCTTTTATCATTGAGAAAAAGTAGAAATCTAGGTAAACACGATCGCCGTGGAGGTAGTACTGTTAAGGGTGGATTTCACAAAGGTGGTTTTACTAAACCATTGGTTTTACGTACGTTTTACATAATTTGCACATAATTTCATTACGAAATATCGAATGATTCGCTATGAATTTTCTTAAACCATTGGTTTAGCTCAGTTGAAATTTCAGCAAAACAGAGACCTGCTGCGCTGCAGGTTTGCAATTTCAACTGAGCTAAATCAATGGTTTAAGAAAATCTACGAAATTCGTAGCGAATCATTCGATATTTCGTAACGAAATTATGTGCTAATCATGCAAAACGTACGTAAAACCAATGGTTTAGCAAAACCACCTTTGTGAAATCCACCCTTAGTGTTTTCATATATTTTTTGTGCTTACGTACGTTTCGGCGATCGTAAGCATTTTGATTGAGTTAGTGTACAGAGGTACTGAGCTTAACTACGAGGTTTGACTAGGATCCTAAGTGACCTAAACGGATCTCTGTAGTTTAGTCTTCTGTAGCTACTCGGTTCCCTTTTCGAAGGGTGGAGCCCCCGAAAAAACATTTCTAACCTCTGCTACTCCACTGGGCCTAGTTGAGTTGAGAGTAGAGATCCGCTATAGTCAGGAAATTAGTATAGCTATTGATTCATTGTATCGACGCTATCGACGCAGTATAAAGCAATCAGTACCTAAACGTCACATCCTATTTGCAACGTATGTATTGCATTGTTCGTATTGTGTTGATAGTAGACCTAAGCTAAGGAGAAGTGATCGTACAGTTTAGTCCGAGCCGAAAGTCAGAGTTCTCGCATAACACAGTCGAAAAGTTTATTAGTCACACTACATTTGGAGCACCCCAAGTTATAACCTAACCTGTGTAGGCTTTTTCACATATGTAGTTACGTACATGCATAGTATACTACATAAGAATAAAAATTGCCTACGGGACACTGATAGCATCATAGGCCGATATGTTAACTGATCTTGTGCGGTAAACTGTAACGTATTTGTTCAAAAACTGAAGCCAAAAAATGACTTGCGAGAAGTATGGAAACTAGACCATAGATCAACTGTAAGCTGGATAATGTTTTCAACAAGTCCCTGATGGTTTCTGAAGGTTCAAGTCTTACTGGTTAAGCCTAGCCCCCCCCCCTAGTTCGGAAAAGATCGCAGTTGTCCCTGTACGTTTTCAGCATTAATTCATACTTCTATGGGGGCATCGTGCATGTAGCCGAGTGGTTAGGGCGTTAGACTGAGAAACCGAAGGTTGGCGGTTTGAATACCAGTTACCACCCATTATGTTCACGAAGTCTGCTTGTGCTAGAGACTAAGGTCACATATGCTCCTGCTAGTCCTCCTGCTAACCCAGCAGTTGATTCCCACGGTCGGTAAATGGGCACACTGTTATGTAGGAAGGTACCAGGGGTCAGTGTAGCGAATTTGCCGTGAAGGGCTGCCGTTTTGTACAGTGGTTGGTGGTTGATGATACGATGGTTGATCTCTAGGTTGGAACATTGCTCCTTTTAGGGGCTGCTTGTTTTATTAGGTATATAAACGCAACAAGTACGACGATACGTATGTAGTTACGTACATGCATAGTATATTAGTATGAGATGGTTATTGTGAATGTTTGGTCGCACCGCAATCACAAACGTTATTTGCGAGAATAGCCTTCTTTATGGCCACTATTTTTGGCGATTTTAGTTTTTCCTGCGTTGATCTACGGCGATCGCCCTTTTATACCAAATCACCAAAAACCTGTATGAGGTCGTACTCTTGATTAGAGTAGATTCGAACAAGGGGGGGCTGACTTGGCTTGGTCGGGGAGTGTAAGGGGCTATTACCGCTGGTGAATGGGGGTCTCAACGTTTCCACTTAATAGCTGCAATTAGTGGGGGTGTCCATGGTATTATGTTGATCCACTCGGTGATAAATGAAGCGCCGTTTCAAGATTCAAAAAAATATACCTATATGAGAAGAGTAATTTCTTTGTTCCTATTATGCCTAGGTTTCCAGTTTCCACTATTTTGAAATGAGGGGCAACCCCCTAGTTCTAACATCAGTTCTGGAAACACGATGGCACGGTGCCCGCTGAGTACAATTAGCAGAGTTTTTTTTCACCGGAACGAGAGAAAAAGAAGTAGTGGTTGTGACTTGTTAGTGTTCCACCTTCCTCTGAAAAACCTACAAAAAGGTGATTTTGATGAAGGTAGGTTGGTAGGGCGTCCCAAGGCATAACATATGACATCTTATTGAATACAGAAAAGAACTTCTGTATGTAATTAATGAACCAATCTTACCAAAATCATAGTCCACCAACTTTAGCTTGACGCCGGAAGTTTTACTCGGGTCGGACTGGCAAAAAACTTTTCCAGTAACTGTGACTCGTTGCTTTCGAAATGCGGCAGAAGCAGCAAACATGCAGACAAAGATGGAAACTGCGTAAACGTTCATTGTAGAAATCTAAAATTTAAAATTATTTAAATTTGTACAGCATTAAATTTATTGGTCTGGTGCTCTGCTCTGGTCATTATCTAACAACCGCAGCTGGCAATATGAATAAATAAATGCGAATGTGTTTACGTTTCTGAACCATGATTAGTGGACGCAGCACGAAATTTTAAAACATAAATTTGGGTGAATTCATTAAATGCAAGAGTACATAATAGCGTCTCACTCTATATAGAAGAAGAGCGAGACACTCTCCAGCCTGTCTGTGTTCTAGCAAAGGCAGATGCGCTGGTCGTTTTCAGGCTACATGTTGACATTCTGTGCAACATGTGGCTGGCCAATCAGAAGCGAGCTCCTATTCTCTGATTGGCCAGACGCCTGTGCACGTGTCCAATCATAGAACGGGATCGCTCGCTTCTGATTGGCTAGCCACATGTTGCATAAAACGGCTACATAAGGAGAGTGTCTCACTCTTCTTCTATATAGAGTGAGGTGAGACGCTATTATGTACTCTTGTTAAATGCAATTATTGTCTTCTAATTAAATTAATTCAAACATGAAAATATGCAGAACCAGGAAATCAAAAACTACAGAAGCTGCAAGTAGCAATTCAAGGTGGGATATCATTCTTTCGTTTAATAGATCAATGAGTGGGATTTTCATTGATGTAATTGAAATGAGGGGGTGGGGACGCAAAGGGCCGCTGGGGTACTCCACCCGAGAATTGTACAGAAACGGGCCATATCCCATAAACTGTATTAAGTTATTAACGTATGGCATTTGATTTTTAAACCATTGTTCTTTGCAGTTGAACAAGCTGTGTAGCACATCAGCAATTTGAAGTTTCGCGTTTGAATTCATGTTTCTGAGCCAAAACACTTTATCTGAGCTGATGCGCCCGATATCCTATGTAAGTCAAATAATTTCCTGAAATTTGAAAACTTAGTCACTGAAAGTTCTGAAGTTAGACAATTTATGCGCCCAAAAAATACACCAATAATTATTAATAGTGCAACAATTACAATACAACGGCAGCCAGCTGGTTATTTTCTAGTCTTGTTTAGGCTTGCGATACCATATTAAGTTCTGATCAGTGGGTATCCGTTTCACAATCAGATTTAGCACGTTAAAACCAGACTTTATAAACAATATGTGCAGCTATGACATTGATACGGTCGGAAAATTCTGATTGCATTGTGACTTGGATCAAGTTTACACTTGAAATTGTTAAACATTGTTATAAATAAAATTTTATTTTTTGCGAAATGTGCGAAATATTGCAAAAAATGTAATAGTATGTATCTTGCCCTTGTAATCAGCCTGTGCGTAAGCGTCTCAACAATGAACGAAATGCTTTGCAACTTTTATAATTTCTACAACAATACTGCCTGCTGTGCAGTGTGCAGTAATGAAAAATCGCTGCTCAATCATGCTTTTAACACAGGTCATTGAAGCTATTCTACTACTGGTTTGAAAGAGGGGCCTGGCGCCTTTGAAATTTGAAAGATTTGTTGACCATAGTGCTGTTGTAACAGGACGTTCCACTCAGTTCCCTCTTAGTCCCTTTATTGCTTTTTGAAATTATGGGCGAAATTCTAAACTACCTAATTTCTTAACTGCCAAAACGAAGTTTTTATAATAACAAATGTTCAACGTATTCACATTTGACAAATTGACGTGAAGTGCTTGGCTCAAAGGCGGCAGTTTTATTACGAATTTTAGCGACAGTTGGTTGCGTGTTTCTCGGCTGCGGCCCGTTATTTATATTTTGTCCCATTTGTTTGTATCTGCCATAAATGTTTTGTTTCGTTCAATAAATACTATTATACACGCATTGTCGTTGTTTTTCTCGTGTTTTCAGTCAGGTAGCGTAGATAGTAAAATAATTCTAGGCGTAGGGTATTTTCTAGTCTTAGTGAGCGACGTAGGCCCTTTCTTCTGGTCAGGGAAGTCACACTTCGGTCTCGGACCTAGGGAATCTACCCGAGGCCACAAGGCAACGACAGCACAAACTTAATATAATAGTACTTTAATAGTATTTTCGTATTTGGTTTAATTAGGTTTCCTCATACATATATACTTTGTTATAAAACTTTATAATACCGATCAGCACTACTAGAGCAGATGTATTTTAAGTTGCCACATTGTACAAAGGTGTTTTATTGTACAAACCGAATTATGTATAAAAAATTAGCTGTTATGTTATGAATATTATATATACAAACCTATTAAGATTGATATTTTATTTTTTGGCATTGTCTCTCAGCATCTCAGACTGTGTGTGCTGTAATTGTCAGAGTTAAAACCGGCGGCTGTTACGGCAGTTTTAATTATTTTTCTAGCTAGGTTGTAGGGCAACGGCTTTTCCGAAAAGGCTGGCGTAGATCTTTTACGACTTCTGAGAGACTGAAAAAATGGTTGATTGTCACCATTAGATCTTGGCAAAAAAGTCTTGTATTTGCTGACAAGCTCGACAGGGTAAATATCTGCATCGTTTGTCGGAACTACAATTTGATTTGATTCCCGCAACTGATCCGTCTTGTTTTGAGGTATATTGAGACATAGAAAGCTGAGATTTGCATAAATTTGTATATTTTTTAATTTTAAATTTATTAGCTCCGCACTGCGAAGAAAGCCTACGTAACCGAGAACAATTAGTGTTAACGCACGAAGAGACTTCAGGTACTCGCTTTTTCAAGGTAGATGGGATGAAATTTGTAGAATGTGCACATATGTTAGTGGAGATTTTCTTTTTGTTGGTCTGCTCACAAGACGGTCCAAGCCTTTCAAGAAGTTTAGGAACCAAGTGTCCGCAAGAAGATTTTGACCTTTGTAGAGCTTCAGGAACCAGGAAAATGCGGCTGAGTAACCATGGATTGTACTTTTTGAGCATCCAAGTTGTGCCTTCATTAAGAGAAAGCTGGCAATGCTTAAAGTGTTTGCGCTAAATAAGTCGCTAAAATTAGATCTTTCAGCCCAACGAGGATACGACGTCAAACAGCGAAGGTAGTAATGTAATGAGTTTGGGGCTAAAGCGCCGAATAGGGTCATGCTGATGTTAACAGCTAGTAAAGGCGGTAAGCTAGATAAAATATTGTGAAACTGATGGCTTTTTCTTATTATGTCTGAAACAAGAACGGATTACTGAAGAGTTAGTAGTGGCGGGTGGGTGGGTTCATGTCAGGCTGACTTGAAATCAAACAAACTCGCTTACAGTTAAAAGCGACCTGCCTGTCGCAGTAGTAAACGCGTGACGACTTGTATCGTAATCACAGCATCAAATACTTCTACCTTAGAACACTAACTCTAGGCACACACAAGTCCAGTTGTCCCTTCTTTGATCACTTCGGGACAACCTTACTTATGATGGCCTAGAGTTACTATGATTCAAGACAAACACAGGGACAAAGAGGTAGGATTTTTTAAATTCCTGTTTAGCCAGTTCAACACCGTCACGAGCCAGCCTAGTTCTTGTTAACTGGTCACGAGCCAACCTAGCCCGTGCAACTCCGTCACGAGCCAGCCTAGCTTTTGTAAAACCGTCACAAGCTCGCCTAGCCCGTGCAACACCGTCACGAGCCAGCTTAGCTCTTGTAAAACCGTCACGATCCAACCTAGTTCTTTCAAACCCGTAAGCCAGCCTAGCTCGTTACCAACAGTGATTGATTAGCCAGACTAGCACTTTCACACCCATCATAAGCCAACCTAGCATTTTCATAGGCATAACTGACCAGCCTAGGCAACTTTTTTTTAAATTATTAAAAGATATGTATATATTTATATTTTTTTAATAAGTGTAAAATAAGTTTAAGTTGACAAAATTATCAATTTATGAAAATCTGTTTTCCGCTTAAAAAATAGTGCAGCCAGACGAGTTCCATTGCTTTTAGCCAATAAAATATTGTTAGTTTGCGTTCCCGAAAGAATAAAATCGCGAGGATTGTTGAAAACTAAGCTGTCTTTTATGATCTCTTTTTGCGTTAGCAGTGGCCAGAATGATGCACATGTCCAAAATGGAGCAATTAAAACGGCCTCGTTACAAAAATTTGGAAAATGCTTGACAAAATTTGGTATGAGAATAGGGGGTGGGCAAGCCCATGCGACCTCATGCTGCCACGAAAAGTTAAAAGCATTGACCCCCGCACAGCCAGGATTCCAATACAATGAGTAAAATTTTTTACATTTCGTGTTTGTATAATTTGCAAAAAGGTCAATAGTTGGAGGTTTCCAAATGCGCGATAGAAATTTGGAAAGAAGGGGAGATACTGCCCAGTCATCCCAGTCTTTGAATTTGTTCAGTGCATCGGCTTGAGCATTAAACTGTCGAGGGATCCAAACCACGTGCATTATAATATTTGTAAAATTCGCTAGTTGTACTATCCTGCAGGCTAGTGAGTGTAAGCAAGGGTTCATGCTTCCCTTTTTGGGGGGGGGGTTTGTGGGTGTTTGGTGTGTGTGTGGGGGGGTGGGGGGGGGGGGGGTGTTTTTTTTTTTTTTTTTTTTTTTTTGTTTTTTTTTTTTTTGGTGGGGGGTTGGGGGGTTTTTTTTTTTTTGGTGTTTTTTGGTGGCTTTTGCTTTTCTTGGGCTTTGCTTGTTTAGAATACTGGCGACGGCCTTGTTGTCAGACAGAAACAAAACTTGTTGATTACATAATGTAGTTTGGAAAGTAATGATAGCGTATTCTATCGCCAGGAGCTCACGGTACGTAGAGCTGGTTTTGATTTCCTCGGTTGTGAGCTGCCTGTGACATTTTTTAGTATTGCTGCTACAAATGCACAAACAGCCAATAGCATATGAACTAGCATCGCTCAAAATCTTAACGGTAAAATTTTTCTGTGGAAAATTGAGTGAGGTTTGTGCCGAGGATTCTATGTGCTGTGCGAATACTGTCAGCTTCAAACTTGAAAAGCAGTCAATTATTAAGGTGGTCCAAACAAATGTGCAGTGTTTTTCAACAGGCTAGTGTTCTGCAATTACTAATTTTTGCAGCATATGAAATATTCTCGTGTCGTTGAAAGTGCCACTATTTTTAAAATTTTTGTGAAGTTTTAGTTACAACTTTAAAGGTAAATTATTATTAATAAAATAAAGTAAATAATTATTTCATGAATTATCCGTTTTCCAAGTGCAAAGTGTACCGTATTTTTTCAAACATAGCCCTTGTTTTGAATAAAAAAATTTTAAAAAATTCACTATAACTAAACCATCCTATGTTTTTTCTAACGTTAGTTTTATATAAAATAACAGGAGCTGTTTGTAACAGTCATTAATGCCCAAATTTTGATAACTTAGCAAAGCAAAATTCTTTCCAGTCCGCTGGAACATTATTGGTAACTAACTAAGACGAAGGTAAATATTGAGACAGAATGTGCTATTGTCTAATTCAAGTAAACTGAAAAAAATTCAGCTAAAACATGTTGTGTAGCATCCACACCAAAACCTGATTTTTAAAAGGATCAAACGGCTTTTCTTAAGATTTTTGTGAAGGTACAGTACAGTTTTATACAATCTTCACAGAAGTTCATTGCAAAAAAAATCGCCATTAGACCACAGTTGCCGACCGGTAAGAAACCCTTTATTTAACCCTTTAATGCCCAGAGTATCACTGGCTAGACAGCCTCATTCTGACACCTTCTAGTTTTTTGGACATTGCTCGAGCTACGTGCGTCGTAGAGAGATCGCAAAACCACCATTCGATAGAGAAATAAATGGTGAACAAAACATAATCAGTCGATTAAGGGTCTAGGACGCACCGTTTTTGCGTTATAAGCGCTCAAAGTTGAGAATTTTTAAAAATTTGCGCCATCGCTCAGGCATAATATGTACCTCATCCTAGAGTATGAACACAGCAACTGTGCGCCTGCCGTAGTTGAATGCTAGAAATAAACTACATTATTCGCTGTATCTGATGCACATAAAGCAGATTGCCGGAGCTGCATTTAGATTTCGTAATGTGGCCTCAAAGAAAATACTACTTTTGCGATGAAAAAAAGTCAAATTTGCACATTGCTTAAATGAGCATAGGCTTCGCTGTGTGGCAGTAGGACTAAAAATTGCCGGCCTAATGCGAAGACCTACAATTCCCCATAAAAACAGCTAAAAGATCTTGCCACTAGAATAGACTAGTCAAGCTGCATAGCCCTAGATATGATAGTTCATCGTGGGGTATCTCCCATGATCCTTTGGGCATGATAGGGTTAATCTAGGCAGAGAACTCTCTAATCTAGGACGAGCACCGTCCATTCTTGGCAGATAATCATAGACGCAAAAAACTTTTTTTGTGCTCACAAAGCGTCCCTTTATCCAAAATTGTTGCTTAATAAGGACGAAGTTGAATTTTAAATGATTCGATAGCCTACTGTCATTGTCTCAACCTTTATGATCAATTTTTTCCATTTTTGCCCAAGGCGTGTGCAAATGTAAAGTCACAAAAACTTGGCCGGGCTCAAAAAACGGCCACTTCTTCACATTACAATTGCCCTTGATTTTAAATTTGAAAATACATGTTAAAAATCAGGATCATACGATTTAGTGCACACATGATTGCTAGTACTATGCCAAGAATCTGGTCTATGCTATTCCTGTCCAACTACAAGTATTTATCGACTTTTTTGCGGACTTTTGCCGTGTCAATATATACACTGACAAACGCGCTGAACCAAACGTGCACCTCCAAGCTTAATTGTTCATATCTCATCTCAGGTCTAGGTGCCTTGGTGGAATAACATATATGAAAATAAGCAAAATTGGGGAACTTCAATTTCTGATCTGGGTGCCCCCCCCCCCTGAAGCCAGAAAACTTATGTGTTCCAGTTCCATGTAACCCCGTTTTCTAAGCAAAGGAACCCTTTTTTGGCAAACGACCCGTTACTGCAGTAGCCTAAGTAAAGTTTAGGACGTTCCGAGCCTAAAATGAACAACGGATTCAATTCCAGGGCCCAAATTAAACCTGTGGACATCAAAATCTCAATTTTGAACATTTAATCTTTTTGCACCCCGTTAGGGGCCAAGGGGCTACTCTGTGGGTCATCAGGCTCCAGGAGGCTCCCGGATTAAAATGAACTACGGATGCGGAGTTATGGACCTAAATTATTCCTTGAAAATAATTCCAGCCTTTCCATGGCCAAAGAGTTTTTAAGTCAACGAGATGGAACTCTTGGTGCTTCATCTTCCCCGAAAACCCCGATTTTTTGGCAGTCGCGTGACCTGAGGTCAAAGTTTCACCAGAGTAGGGGGCACAGCTACTCGTGAACGGATCCGCCACCAAAGTTTAGGATCAACCCGCCCTAGTAACCCCCAAAAAACTACAATCTATGTCTTAATAACGAGAATAAAACAGCAAATTGAATATAATGGGTTGCACCTCCGCTTTTCTGGGGGTTGGCAATCCAAAAATGGGACGTCTCAGTCTCGCAGCTTAAGCGAGAGGCATGCCACTACACCAAGGAGCCAAAAGGTCTACTTTGGACAAACTCTTATGTCAAATATGACGAAGTACACATAACTCAAGTTGCATCACCAAGTGTAACACACTCAACCTATTTATTTAGTGTACTTCCGTGTGAGTCCCTCGGCATCTGTAGCTAATGTTCCTCGATACGACCAGTTGGTCAGGTTTGTTTTCTTCTGTTAGGTGGGTAGGCTGCGTTTGTGTGTGTGTTTGTGTTTCCTATATCGTCCCTACTGTATCTTTCTGCGTACATGCACTGTCCCTATATATTTCTGGGGGGGGGGGGAAGGGGGGGGGGGCGGGGCGAGGGGCGGGCCGCGCCGGCCGCGCGCGCGGCGGGGGGGGGGGGGGGGGGGGGGGGGGGGGGGGAGGGGCGGAAGCGCAAAGCGGGGGGGGGGGGGGGCGCGAGCGCAGGAAGCGCAAAAGCGCAAAGCAGGGGGGGGGGCGGGCGCAGGAAGCGCAAAAGCGCAAAAGGGGGGGGGGGGGGGGGGGGCAGGACAGGAAGCGCAAAAGCGCAAAAGCGCCAGGGGGGGGGGACCGGAGGGACGCACGCGACAGCACCATATTTCTACATCATTAAACCCTATTCATTATTCCGTTGCGTTTTGTCTCCATTTGCCCTAACTCGTAGTCAGGTAGGCGACAGATCACCTCTTTGCTCGGACCTGTTCAAGCTCACCGCTTGATTTCACCTGGCGAGGCTGCCAGCATTGAGTGATCAGTGAAAATTTTCTTTTTATTTTTCATTTTATTTGCAATGTGTGAACGGTTTTCCTGTGTTGGTTTTTCTGTGTCAAAATTTTGAATTTTGTTTGTATTTGTATGAATGTTTTCCTCCCCACCACGTCGAAATTCTGCTTCAGGTCAGTCTGATTCAATTGCTTTGAGTAAACCACGTCGAAATTGTGCTACGTACAGGGACAAGGAAAATTCCCAGTTGTCCCATTCTCAAAGTGCTAATAATCTCGACGAAAATTTGTCGAAGGACGGGGGAAATTGTCAAAATTTTGAAAATTTTTTGCAGCTAGGGGGTAGATGTCGCGTGTAAGCGTGCACGAGCACGAGATTTTACCCCCCCCCCACCCCTAGGCGCTATTTGCGCTATTTGCGCTATTATAGTTTCCAGCTCAAAAACGCCACCCCCCCCACCCCCCCCCCACCCCCCCCGCTATTTGCGCTATACACGCAACGACAGGTAAACCTACGAAAAAAATAGCGCTTATAGCACTTTGATGCACTATCGTTGTGCTATATGCGCTATTTTTTTGTATCGTCGACTAGAACACAAACAAAAATTTAAAAATAATTTTAAAATTTTTCTAATTTATTGAGGGACCGTATACTTACTAAAAAATACAAAACTTTTCAACAAATTAGCCAATAGCACAAAATATCGCCTAAATAGCGCAAATAGCACCCTCGGGTGCTATAAGCGCTATTTTTTAAGCCTATGAAAAAAATAGCGCTTATAGCACTTTGATGCGCTATCGTTGTGCTATTTGCGCTATTTATGCAATATTTTTTTATATCGACGTCCAGAACACAAACAAAAGTTTTAAAATACTTTTAAAATTCTTTTTGTTTATTGAGGGATCGTATACGTGCTAAAAAGTACAAAACTTTTCAATAAGTTAGCCAATAGCACAAAATAGCGCCTAAATAGCGCAAATAGCACCCTCAGGTGCTATAAGCGCTATCCAAGATCAGCATCACTATTTAAAAGGAAATTAACACAAACACCAATAGGCCAGCGTAGCTCAGTCGGTAGAGCGTTAAGCTAGTAATCTAGCAATGGGTGGTTCAAATCCCCCCTGGCCATTTTTCTGTAGAAGTTTCATCCATATCCAAAAAATAGCACATATAGCACCGTCGATAGCGCTTATAGCGCAAATAGCGCATATAGCACTCCCAAAAAGCGCTATAGCGCAAATAGCGCCTATAGCACCTTCGATAGCGCATATAGCGCAAATAGCGCATATAGCACCCCCAACAAGCGCTATAGCGCAAATAGCGCATATAGCACCTTCGATAGCGCATATAGCGCAAATAGCGCATATAGCACCCCCAAAAAGCGCTATAGCGCAAATAGCGCATATAGCACCTTCGATAGCGCATATAGCGCAAATAGCGCATATAGCACCCCCAAAAAGCGCTATAGCGCAAATAGCGCATATAGCACCCCCAAAAAGCGCTATAGTGCAAATAGCGCATATAGCACCTTCGATAGCGCATATAGCGCAAATAGCGCATATAGCACCCCCAAAAAGCGCTATAGCGCAAATAGCGCATATAGCAAATTCCATAGCGCTTATAGCGCATATAGCGCATATAGCGCATAAAAAAAGCGCTATAGCACAAAAAGTGCTATTTCGATTTCGCTTACACGCGTTCGTTACCAGCTTGGGACAGCGAAGTCGTCTTCGCAAGTTGCTACCGGAAACGGTTCGTTGGGTCAGCAGATAAGCCCAAATTTGACAGATTCAACAATGGCTCGTCGTGACTATTTGATTTGTTTCAAAAATAATTTGAAGCCAATTGAAGGCTCAGAGAGTAAGGTGAAAATTACAGATTGGGTCAGAAATTTTGAATCAATTGCCCGGATAAACTCAGTTCCGGAGAATCTGTGGTATTCTTTATTGTTGAATCTGGTCACGGCTTCAGTTTTTTCGCACTTGACAGAAATTGGGCTACCCGACGATTACGAGGCGCTCAAATCTCTCATTTTTTGCCTCTACGAACCTTTCCCGGTAACAAAGGAACAGTGGGCAGATAAATTCTTCTCCCGGTCCCGATATCAATTACCGAGTGAAAGCTCCCACATTTTTATAACTGACTTGCATTTGCTGGCCGTGAAAGCATTTCCGTTGGAACCCAAAAATGAGCGCTCCAAAAGAATTATAGAGCAGTTGAAAAAAGGTCTCCGACCGGAATTGCGGGCCAAATTCATCTCAGTTTTGGCAGATGCTGAAAATTGGACTAGGGGCGGTATTGAAAATTTATCCCGAATCATGGATATTGTTTCGGGAGTGGAGAAAGATTCACTGCTCGCTGAGGGGACAATGGCAACCGCTTCGGCCTTATCAGCAGGAGCTCGGAACGCTCCGTTGTTGCCAACGGATTTTCCGACAGGAGCAACCCCTGCTACTATGCCGAAACCCCCCACAGACTGTTTGGCCACACGGCTAAACGAATACTTCACTGTGACGAACAATTAGGGTGAACAGGTGGCACAGTTGAACAAAAAAATTGATGCGCTTTCAGTGTCCACGGTCCCCGAATTTGAAAGGGAAGATTTGGATTTTACATACCTCTCCTATTCTGATTCTACTGATGTTTGCCCGGAAGACATACTCTACCTACCACCTATTTGCTTCATGGGGCAATCAAATCTAGCACATTATAATTTGGTTTTGTACACGGACTGATACGTTACATAATCTTATGATACCGCGAACTAATATAATTTGATTTGAACTTATTATTATTATTATTATTATTTGTATTGTATTCGGTGTGCGTATACTTGTGAATCGTAATGTTATAATAATAGATGTTCGTTTATTTTTTTCTTTTTTTTCTCTTTCCTTTTTTTCTCTGTCCTAACGAAAAGTTTGAAGTTCGAAAAGTCTGTGCAGACAGACCGCTCACATCTATATCGTCGGATTCCCCCATTGATGATACTTGAGAGACAGAAATTTTATAGTAAAATCTGGAATTTAATTTAGAAAAAAGATTCAAAAATGATAATTTTCCGGAATACAACTGGCGGATAGTGCTTTGTACTAGTAATTTGGTGTCATATTATTGTGTAGGTAACATATAAGTCCACATATTATTTCAAAAATTGGTGCTGAAAATTTGCTATTGTATGCAGGTGTAACGCGTATTTTGCTTTTCTTTTTTTTGTTGAGGCAAAGTATTTCTAAATTTTTTGATTTACGGAAGTACAGACGTAAGGGTAAAACGGAACGGCGCGGGTGAGCCGATCCGCCTGCGCAGGAGGAACGCCCACGTGCAGCGCCACCAGCCCGTTTTCCCCCATGAGTAAATTTTGTATTATAGTAATCTCTACGGCTAAATTTTGAATAATTATCTGATTTTGGAATAATCATAAAGGGTTGAATGAGTGCTTAAGGTTTCGAGAAAATGGCAAAAAGAAATTGATTTGATTTTATGTTATTTCTGTGTTTGTGTTGCTTCATATTAGTGTTACTTGTATTACTTGTAGTATTGTATATGCATGAATATAATCTTATACCCGGTTTTATAACGCAAAAATTAGTGCTCAAATTATGTTTTAACGTATAATTGCACTGCCTCTTTTCTGAATGCGGGTGCAGAAGTGGTAACAGAAGCAGGGAAGCGAGCCCAAGGGCATTTTTTTAGCCCACCTTTTTGGCCGCCCTGTGTGCTATCACTCCTGCCTATGCGTATCACCACTGCCATAATAACGTACGGGTATAGGGACTGCAACAGAGACGAGTATGCGATCCGATGGTATTTTTCTAACCCAGTTTTTGGAAGCCTCGTATGTTGCAGCCTCTAGAATTATACATTCCTCAGTGCTTTAATCTGTAATAGTGCTTTAATTCAAGTTATTCTATAATGTTTTATGTTTTAAAAGTAGATACAAATTCAAAATATCAAATTCTAAAATTATATACGAATAACAGATAAGATCACAAATTTACTAAACCAGAACTATTAGACTTAACTTGATCTAACCCAAAATTTGTATCTTACTTACAGTAATCATTTAGTCTTTTACTTTTACTAGTCTTTATATTAATTTGTGATGTGTAGTTTTATACTAATGCGTGTGTTTAGACGTTGCATTGTTGTATGAACGTAGTTTTAACAAATGTATGTATGTATGTAATAGATGAATGTATGTAATGTCATGTACGGTATCGTACCCTTCAAAAATAAGTCAGAGTTTCTGCCAAAACAAAAATTACACCTTATCACCTTATTTCAAAAGAGTAAGGAGGGGTATATATACTATAGAAAGACACTATCATCTTTATATACCTATATTTAGCCCGGATAAACCATGTACAATTTTCGGGACTGAGATTTGTACGAGTCATTTATATGGCACTTTACACCAGGACCCACTTGGGACTATGACGGGCTATGAACAAGCGGTATTACCGCTACCCCCCTCCTATAATACCTCAGATACTAACTCCTCCTGTCTCTTAGAACCGATAACTATAGAATGGCACTGTTTCAGCCTACTCTGCGATACCTGTACTATGTAGCTGTCCTTAGCAATATATGTAATAGTGGTGTATACATATGTAATATGGAATATAGTTTCCAATATTTCACTCCCCTCAAAATTAACTCCCTCGGGACTAAAACTTGAAACAAATTTGGGATCCAAATTTCGGGAGAGGAAGGGATGTCAAATATGACGAAGTGCACATAACTCAAGTTGCATCACCAAGTGCAACACACTCAACCTATTTTGCTAGTGTACTTCCGTGTGAGTCCCTCTGCATCTGTAGCTAATGTTCCTCGATACGACCAGTTGGTCAGGTTTGTTTTCTTCTATTGGGTGGGTAGGCTGCGTCCCATTGTGTTTCCTATATCGTCCTTACTGTTTCTTTCTGCGTACATGCACTGTCCCTATATATTTTTACATCAATAAACCCCATTCATTATTCCGTTGCGCTTTGTCTCCGTTTGCCCTAACTCGTAGTCAGGTAGGCGACTGATCACCTCTTTGCTCGGACCTGTTCAAGCTCACCGCTTGATTTCACACTTAATTATTTGTATTGGTGAAACGTCAGTGTGCTGCACGGAAAACACGGTGTCGGTAACTAACTCAATATGTGCTACCTTGAAATTTATAAACAGCAAGAATAACAAAAGTAAAAAATAGTTTTTACTTCTGTATTAGCAAAGTTCCTTAATCAACATCTTAAGCACAGTTAGTTCGACTCACATCGGGAATTACTTTTTGTGTGCTTTAAGTGTTTACATTTGTATGCAAAATCGCTGCAAAAACTAACATACCTAGCTACCCTTCGAAAGTGGTTTAAGGTCGAAAATTTGACCTACCAAAATTACATAGTAAAATTCCACAAAGCACATGTGACGCACGCGCCCTTGCGCTGAAGCTGAGGCTTCACAAGCAGACCAACGACAACTGTAGCACAAGTTTAGCGTTATTGTCCAGAACTTCCAATCTTGTCTAGTTTTTTTAAAACTTTAGCAATATTTATGGGCATTTTTGGTCAACCATTGGGAAAGGGTCCCCAAAACTTCTCCGGAGAGCTCCCCCAATTTTCCCCCTTTACATGTAGTATGGATGGTTTAAAGAGTGTGAGTGACATTATGCAGTTTGCGAAATTCCACAAAGCACATGTGACGCACGCGCCCTTGCGCTGAAGCTGAGGCTTCACAAGCAGACCAACAACAACTGTAGCACAAGTTTAGCGTTATTGTCCAGAACTTCCAATCTTGTCTAGTTTTTTAAAACTTTAGCAATATTTATGGGCATTTTTGGTCAACCATTGGGAAAGGGTCCCCAAAACTTCTCCGGAGAACTCCCCCAATTTTTTCCCTTTACATGTAGTATGGATGGTTTAAAGAGTGTGAGTGACATGTCTTTCAACACCAAGTTACACAGCAGTCTGACTAGACATTTTTTGTGCGTGGCTACTCATTTTCAGCAGTTTCTGAAATTTTCGCAATCTGCAGCTGACGTTTCACTTACAACCTTAACTGAAATTTCACAAAAAAATAAAACCCCTGCCTTAAATAGAACCCCATTTGAATATTCACGAAAAAATAAAGCCCCTGTCTTGAATAGAACCCCTGCCTTGAATAGAACCCCCATTTGAACATTCACGAAAAAATAAAAGCCCTGGGGCTCTATTCGAGGAAATACGGTATTCAGATTTCCTTTCTACGCAATAATAAAAGCAATATTAAAAAAATTTATCTTTAGTATAGAAAGTTTGCAAAACTGGATTCATACTAGAAGTTGTGTTTATGCATTGCTTATGCACTTTGAAATATGGCCAGAACTGTTAAAGTTTTGTTCTCCTATTGTGTGGTTTGGCTTGTTAATAGCTTGGCTTGATCCAAAAAATGTACATTTTTCCGCTAACTTCATTCGATCTTGTGTGTATATGACTTCAAATTTTTCAACGTCACTTTTGTGTGATTTGGCTTGTTAATGGCGTGGCTTGATCCAAAAAATGTATACATATTTCCGCTAACTTCATTTGACGTTATGTGTGTGACTTTAAGCCGCCCAACTTCAAACCATCAAACCAACTTCTCACTAACAGCTCCAACATCTTTTGTTGCCTCACATATACATTATGCTAGCTTTGGTGAAGAACAAATGCAAACAATAAGCAGAGAAGGCACCTACGGCATTTCGGTATTTAAGTCGATCGTTAAGGGAGCAAAAGCAAATCAGAAATCGAATATGCCTTTTTAAGAGGTGTGTTCCGATGTTCGATTCTGCGAGCCACGGCAATATTAAAAATGAGAAGACTCCGTGTAGGCAAATGTTGCCTATGTATTATGCTAGATCAACAAACGAAAACTTTAGAAACCAAATCAGCACCCAAAGTGCTGATGTTCGATAAACTGTTCACGAAAAACATTGGTATCGCTAACAGCACAAACAGACGCAACAACGGCATGTTACAAGAGCTGCAACCACAATCGCAGCAACATCCAGTGTATTTTTGAATCCAGAAATTTCTGCAAATTTGTGTACTCTTAGTGCACATAGACGGGTATTTCAGTATCAGACTGCAAATCCGATTACACCCAATCCCAATTCTCCAATAACGCCGACTATTACGTTATCCCAGGATGCTTTTGATGCCTTGGTTGCTCGAGTAACCGCAGTAGCTACCAGTGCTGCTGTGAAGGCAGCAAAAGAAGCCGTTACTGAGCTTTTAGAACGCAAAGAAAAGAAGTCGAACTTAGTTATCGTCGGTCTTCCTGAGCAACTGCATGCAGACAAAGTCACCCAACATGCTTCTGATGTTTCCAAAATGGATCAGAAAAACTTGATTCCGGCCAACACGTGGACAAACTAATTTCATTCTTTTTTCCTTATTTCAATGCTCGCAGCCTGCGGAATAAAATTTCAGAACGGCAGTTTGAAGTCAATAATGCACCTGATAATATATTCATTATTAGTGAGACTTTTTTAGATAGTACGTTTGATAATTGTATGTTTAGCTCTACTCTTGAAACGCATTCTGTTTTTTGTGCAGATGATGAGGTTCGGGTTGGGTTTGGCGGCGGTGTACTAATACTTGTCCCAAAACGTTTAACTGCTATTTGTACTAAATTCTTGTCGAATAACTTTATTGAAATTGTGGATTGATGTTTATCATTTCAGTCTAAAACTTGCTAGAATCTGCGCTGTATACAGATCACCTACACCTAATCAAAATTCATCTATAAAATCAATGGTTGACGAATTAACCGGTTTAAATTTGTGTCCCGTGCCTATTTTTGTTTTTGGTGATTTCAACTTACCATTCGTAAATTGGAATCGTGACTTTTCAACGGAAGCAGAGGCTAAGTTCTTACTTTATGCTACTATCTTAGAGTTAGGACTTACGCAGCTAGTCGACGTTGCCACCCATGTGCATGGAAATATTTTAGATTTAGTATTTTCATCTGATGCAAGTTTATTATCCAAAATTTCAGTTTCTTGCCCATTTTCAACATCAGATCATTTCATGATTACTGGCTCAATAGGACCTTTTCAAATCCCACATAAACCCAAAATTCGTTGCAAACTTCGTAACTTCAAAAAGGCGAATTTCAACAAAATGAGAAACTTTTTAGAAAATGTTGAATGGAATAAAATTTTTGACACTACAGATATCGAAGTTTTGTGGCGTGATTTTAAAAAATGCATTCACGACGCCATTACAGCTTTTGTGCCTTTATGTAATTTTAATACGCATACTTATATCTGGTCTGGTGCAACTGTAAAATTACATTAAAAGCAGAAAAAATTGCACAAAAAATGGAAAAAGAATTCCACCACAGTTAACAAAACTAAATGGTTACAAGCAGCCAGAGATGCCCGAAGAGCAAAACGTGCAGAGGTTTTTTCAGCTGAACTCAAAGTTTTGAACACTAAATGTGATAAAAAGTTTTGGAAGTTTGTAAATACTAAATTAGCCCCAAAGAGTGCTGCTTCTGTGCTACAGAATAATAATAATACAGTTGTTTCCTATGATTTTGAAAAAGCACAGCTTTTTAATAATTTCTTTTCTTCCGTTTTTTCCGTCGATGATGGTTCACAACTGCCTCTAGCTATCATGCAGACATTTTGAACCATTGTGATTTTTCTGAAGAAATAGTGTTAAATGCTTTGCAAAAACTTGCTCCAAAAATGAGTTCTGGTGCTGACGAAATACCACAGCTTGTTTTACACAAACTTGCCGGAACTTTAGCTGGGCCGTTAGCCCAACTGTTTCAAAAAGTTTTTGAAACATCTAGCATTCCTTCGGAATGGAAAACTGCAAAAATCATACCTATTCATAAAAAAGGCAATAAATGCAAAGTTGAAATCTACAGGCCAATTAGTTTACTGTGTTCTTGCAGTAAAGTCATGGAAATAGTTATCCACAGCCAGTTTGCAGCATATTTGTCCCGCAATAACATCATCTCAATCAATCGACACGGTTTTCAACCTAAACGTTCTACTGTCAGTCAGCTACTTGAAACATTGAATAATTGGACTTACTGTCTTGATAACTCCTACTCTGTTGACGTGATATATTTAGATACAGCGAAGGCATTTGATTCTGTATCTCACCCAAAATTAGTGCAGAAACTTCAAACTTTTGGTGTTCAAGGAAAATTGTTGAATTGGTTTGAAAATTATTTAATGGGCCAACAACAAAGTGTATCCGTTAACTCTGTGATGTCTAAACTGACGTTAATCACGTCTGGGGTTCCGCAAGGTAGCGTACTTGGACCCACGCTGTTTTTATTATATATGAATGATATTGAGTCCGTTCTAAGTACAATGAAAATAAAGCTGTATGCAGATGATGCTAAGCTTTTCATTTTATATTTGAATGCTGAACATTTAGATGAAGCGCAAGCAGATTTAACCCGAATAGAGAAGTGGGCAATTACAATGCAATTAAAATTAGCATTAGAAAAGTGCACTGTGCTTAATTTAGGGGCAAATAATTTCAATAATGTGTATTATCTTGACAATCTTCCTATTCCAGTATGCGAAAATATTCGTGACCTCGGTGTGACAAAATCATCTACTTTAAAATTTTCTGTTCACTGTTCAGAAATGGCGAAGCTCTGTTTCAGAAAAGTAAACCTAATTTTTTCGGTTTTTTGCTGTCGTGATACTCATTTTTTACTCAAATTATACACAACTTTTGTGTGATCTAAATTAGAATATGCCTCTGAAATTTGGAACCCATATTTAGTGCGTGACATAGAGATAATAGAACGAGTACAACGATTATTTACAAGACGTTTGCCTGGCTTTCGACAACTTACGTACTCTGAAAGACTTAAAAAACTGAACTTGCATTCCTTAGCTACACGCCGGGAAATTCATGACCTGATCGTGGTCTATAAAATTTTAAATGGTTTCGTGGACCTGAATTATAATGATTTTTTTCAAATTTTGTCTGACCAACGAACGCGTGGACACCCATTTAAACTCGCTGTTAAGCGTAGTAGACTAGAATTGAGACGAAATTTTTTCTCTCTTCGTGTAGTCAACACATGGAACTCATTGCCAGAAGAAATTGTTACAGCTCAGAGTCTAGCTATATTCAAAAAGCGCCTTACTGCTCATTTTATCAATTAAACTGCTGAGGTCAAGTATTAGTAGCCGTACAATCGGCCCAACTTGAGCCTCCACCTGCCTTATATGAGTTGATTTGTCGTTTTTTTTGTTTTTGATAATTTTTGTCGTCTTTCTTATTATTCTTAATATTTTGTTTGTTTTCTACTAATATTATAACGTTGTTGGCTGGTGAAACAATAAATGAAAATGAAATGAAACTTTACGAGCTATAGCTTAAACTGTAGGTAATTATATTGCCGTGGTGTATCTTTTACCATAATTTTAATCCGATGGTTTTGGCTCGAAAAACACTAGTATTTTTTTAAATTGGTCAATTTAAAAACGTTGTTGAATTTCACCAAAAACAAAAATCAACATTTTCAAAGAAAATACACCTGCATCCACATATTTTCTAACTTCAAGTCAAATTTTACAATAAAAAAACGAAGTGGAGGAGAGCTATCACTAAACAAAAAAAGCTATTGCCGATCATTAAAACATGAGGTTTGCCCACACAAACGACAGTGTCAAAAAATACAGCGTATTTTTAATGCAAATAATAGCTTAGAAAAGTTGGAGAAGCCAAAAAGTAGCTAACGAAAAATTAGCTTGAAAAATAGTGTATTTTGGCAATGTCGCTCAACGTAGTTTGGAAATTTTTTCAGAAAGGCATGCCTAATGCCTGCCTACACAAACGACTTTTTTAAAAAGTTGCAGTCACCTACTCGCTGCAGAAAACCGTTATCGAAAGTAACAAAAGCCATATACAATTTTTCGGAAAATCGATTTGTAGATGTTTCCCTAATAAACTTCAGGTAAAAAAAATAAGTTCAACAAAAGTACACGTTTCGAATGGCTACTCTACTATGCTGCACGGTCTGCACGCAGTGATCCTTAGTTTTTTCACAATTGTGGGCAGTATTTTCATTTGATTGTTGGATATGTTTGGCGATAAAAGGATGGAGACAACAATAAGGACTGTATACACTGGGCCTTAGCAATAGCAGTGAATAAATGACATAAATGTTGTACCGCGAGCGAGGGGGAGGGGGGGCGGCTGTTCAGGCGGAGGGAATGTGAATGCGGGGGGGTCGGCGGGGGGCCCGGTGGGGAGCTGCGGTGGAGACTGGGGCGGGGGCGGGGGTGCCGGCTCAGTGTAGAAGGTGCTACTGCCTGAAACATTGCAACGCACACGTCTCACTCTATACTGTCCCCCAATGCTGCCTGCCGCTGCCTAGTGCTCTGCTGTTCCCTCTTGCCTCATCATGTAATTCAGTATACAATTAGCTATTGTCACATTTCACAAACAGATGTCAATAACAGAAAGTCTTTTGGTCTTGCATTGAAAAATTGTAAAAAAAGTAAAAGTATAATCCGATTTTGTGTTGCTAGATAAGCGCCAGACAAACTGTTCAATTATGCAGTTGTTGGTACACTTAAAAGAACTAGTCGTCTGAAAAAGTATGAGTCACAAATATTGGCTACGTTTTTCAGGAAGTGATTGCGTTGCATTTATTAATAACACGCTATTTCACCAAATCTAGGCTGGATAAACGCTTTGTCGCTGTGATTAAAACATGACTTCAGACCACTACTTTTTTGGGCCAAACACTTGCACTCAACTCGGTGTGTCATCGTAAACTTGCATTCAACTCGGTGTGTCATCGTAAACTTGCATTCAACTCGGTGTGTCATCGTAAACACTTGCATTCAACTCGGTGTGTCATCGTAAACACTTGCATTCAACTCGGTGTGTCATCGTAAACTTGCATTCAACTCGGTGTGTCATCGTAAACTTGCATTCAACTCGGTGTGTCATCGTAAACACTTGCATTCAACTCGGTGTGTCATCGTAAACTTGCATTCAACTCGGTGTGTCATCGTAAACACTTGCATTCAACTCGGTGTGTCATCGTAAACTTGCATTCAACTCGGTGTGTCATCGTAAACACTTGCATTCAACTCGGTGTGTCATCGTAAACTTGCATTCAACTCGGTGTGTCATCGTAAACACTTGCATTCAACTCGGTGTGTCATCGTAAACTTGCATTCAACTCGGTGTGTCATCGTAAACACTTGCATTCAACTCGGTGTGTCATCGTAAACTTGCATTCAACTCGGTGTGTCATCGTAAACACTTGCATTCAACTCGGTGTGTCATCGTAAACTTGCATTCAACTCGGTGTGTCATCGTAAACACTTGCATTCAACTCGGTGTGTCATCGTAAACTTGCATTCAACTCGGTGTGTCATCGTAAACACTTGCATTCAACTCGGTGTGTCATCGTAAACACTTGCATTCAACTCGGTGTGTCATCGTAAACTTGCATTCAACTCGGTGTGTCATCGTAAACTTGCATTCAACTCGGTGTGTCATCGTAAACACTTGCATTCAACTCGGTGTGTCATCGTAAACACTTGCATTCAACTCGGTGTGTCATCGTAAACACTTGCATTCAACTCGGTGTGTCATCGTAAACACTTGCATTCAACTCGGTGTGTCATCGTAAACACTTGCATTCAACTCGGTGTGTCATCGTAAACTTGCATTCAACTCGGTGTGTCATCGTAAACACTTGCATTCAACTCGGTGTGTCATCGTAAACTTGCATTCAACTCGGTGTGTCATCGTAAACACTTGCATTCAACTCGGTGTGTCATCGTAAACACTTGCATTCAACTCGGTGTGTCATCGTAAACACTTGCATTCAACTCGGTGTGTCATCGTAAACACTTGCATTCAACTCGGTGTGTCATCGTAAACACTTGCATTCAACTCGGTGTGTCATCGTAAACACTTGCATTCAACTCGGTGTGTCATCGTAAACTTGCATTCAACTCGGTGTGTCATCGTAAACACTTGCATTCAACTCGGTGTGTCATCGTAAACTTGCATTCAACTCGGTGTGTCATCGTAAACACTTGCATTCAACTCGGTGTGTCATCGTAAACTTGCATTCAACTCGGTGTGTCATCGTAAACACTTGCATACAACTCGGTGTGTCATCGAAAACACTTGCATTCAACTCGGTGTGTCATCGTAAACACTTGCATTCAACTCGGTGTGTCATCGTAAACTTGCATTCAACTCGGTGTGTCATCGTAAACACTTGCATTCAACTCGGTGTGTCATCGTAAACTTGCATTCAACTCGGTGTGTCATCGTAAACACTTGAATTCAACTCGGTGTGTCATCGTAAACGCGGCCTCTCGGCGGGGCCCCGAACTTGCATTCAACTCGGTGTGTCATCGTAAACACTTGCATTCAACTCGGTGTGTCATCGTAAACACTTGCATTCAACTCGGTGTGTCATCGTAAACACTTGCATTCAACTCGGTGTGTCATCGTAAACACTTGCATTCAACTCGGTGTGTGATCGTAAACTTCTTGAAAAACTTGTGCTTGTTACTTTACGCCACTATTTTAATTGCTGACTCGTCAAACTATCTATAAATCTCTAGATGTTTCATCAATGAACTGTTCTGCGTGGGGCATTGAAGAGAACTGTTCTACATGAGAAAATATTTTTCTTTGACAAAACAAAACACTAATTTAGAACTTTTTCACAATTGTATTGAAAAACACTGGTGGTCCAGTCAAAAAGTATGTTTGTTTCCTTGTGCACAATAATGGTGTATGTACGCACGAATTAAGTCAATAAGATCAAAATAGCACACAGTCAAGGTAGCTGAAAATAAGACTTCTCTTGTTGCATTTACTCGATTAAGGCTCGATTCGTATTTACAGCCGTATATCCGTTCAGCCTGCAGAATGACGTCACTAGCAGCCTAGTTCTGCGGATCAGCCAGCGCGTGTGACATCATTATTTGGTCATTTTGTCGGCTGAGCGGACATACAGCTGTTAGTATGAATCGAACCTAACATTGCAATTTGAGCATGAGAACGAAACTGCAGTTTTTTGCTGCTTTAGTTACTTCGGTACTTCACTATAATTACGAGGTCTGAGCTTCACAATATGCATCTGGTCCACGGTTTTTTTTGCTCAAATTTGTGCTCATTTGAGCATTGGAACTTAAAAATGAGCATTGAAAAATAAAAATGAGCATCAAATGAGCATTGCTGAGATTGCCCTAAGACGTCGCCACAAGGAAAAATTTAGAAAATAAAAAAATTTGCAGTCATATTTTATACAAGAGTCCCCCCTTTGGTTTTTTGGTCGGTCGGAAATTTTTTCGGTATGTCCCAGATTGACATAATCAGGCTAGAAACGGTTTCTCCATTGAAGTCGCTAAGTACGAAAACTAAGTTCATATTCATCCCCTTATGCTTATAATATAGTTTATCTCAACTTAAGTATCCAGTCGTGTCGGTAGTGTCTGGACAAGGGCGTAGCTAGCTGGCAAATGTCTCTCTTACTCTTACATCGGCAAGACGAAAATTTCAGACTTTCAGACTTTCGAAGTTGCGGATATACGAATTTTTGAATCGCAGTTTGAATAGAATTTTTGACGGAGTTGAATATACGGTGATTTTTACGCAAAAATGTCTTTTTCCTACATGGTTTCAAGAGTTGTGTTTTCTATAAATTGTGCATGTTTTATTGGTGGCTGCCGGAGTACCGCCCCTAACTTTCTCAAATAACTGCTACGCTGATATTTTCAAAAAATAGCCGAAGGCGCAACCCCTGCCCTAACGAAATTATTCCCAGTCAATTTTTCCACAAGGGTCCTTCCCCCCATTGGCGTTTATAGCCCAGCCGAAAAAAATTTCCGATACGTCTCCAATCTATCAATTTTAGCCTGAAAATAAAAAAATTTCGAAATTTTTTCTGGAGGTTGCTGCCTGCAGACCCCTGTTGCTCTATGGATTACTGTTCCCTGTTATTATCTTTCATCAAAGATTATTCATGTATACACCACACGAGTACATTATTATGCTGCATTTATGAAAGATGCTTTGATGAAAGATAATAACAAGGAATAGTTAGCCAGGGATCTGGGGGCGTCAGCCCCCTGGAAAAAATTGAGGGAAATTTTTGATTTTTAGGCCAAATTTGGTCAATTGGATACGCATCAGAAAAATTTTCCGGCGAGACCATAAAAACCAAAGGGGGACCCTTGTGTAAAATTTCAGTCGGAAAAAATTTCGGGGGAGGGAGGGCGCCCCACCGCCGGGACCGCCCCTGGCCTCCAATTCCCTGCAATGATGTAGCTTACTGATCTTGCGTTTCTACTGCGAATTTAGTATTAAAACAGCGAAAAAGATAGTACTGCGATTTAGTATTAAAACTGCGAAGAAGTGCATTTTAACCTATTACAAGAAATCGAATGATATAGTTTACGTCACCCCAGATCGGCCTCAACCCCATAAATTGTCCTTTTAAAAAAAGTAGGGTAGCGCCCCCTTTTTTTCTCGTTGACAAAGAATTTGTAAGCAAAAGACTACATACGTGTTGTTTTGACAATGCAACACGGCGAAAAAAAGTTAAAAAATTTTTGAGCATTCGAACTTAAAAATGAATGAGCATCGAAATTTCAAAATGAGCACAAATTGAGCATTGGCCGTTTTGAAAAAAAACCCTGATTGGTCTCACAGCAGTTTTAAACATACAAGTAGCAGCACAAAAAAATTTGGGTACCCCTCTCCCACCCTTAGTGGGACCCCCCTCCCCTCAGCATACTAATTTTTTACCCCCTCTCCCAAACGACGAAATTTTTACCTGTTTCTTGGACCAAAAAGTACCGATTTTTGGCCAAAATTTCGGTAAAAATAGCTCAATTTTTATCAAAAAATCCGATTTGTTCCACTTTTGGCTGGAAATTATTCGCGCGCAAGGACCCTTCCGGGGGGGTTTTGTTGGGGTGTTTATTATTGTTGGGGGTGTTTGGTTGGGTGTGTGTTTTTTTTGAAGGTGTAATTTTAGTAAAAAACGGTGATGTGTCAACACAGGGGAGGGTTCTTTTTGGTGTTAGGTGTGGGGCAAGGGCGTGAGGCGCCGTGGGTCCCCGGTGCCGTCTGAGGGCGGGGCTTCGGGCCGCCCCTCCCCGGGGGGGGGCCCCCCCCCCCCCCCCCTATCCCGCCTTTGTTTACACCCGGCGGGACCCCCCCTCCCCTGGGACCGAAGTTTGAGAGGGTCTTCCCCCCATCCCCTCAACTACATTTATCGTTTTAAAAGTTTTATGTGTAATCACTTGAACTAGTAAAGAAAAATGCCCTAGTCGGGCGGCTCCTTGGGTAGAATAGGTTACTGTCTGTCTAAAGCGGAAAAATACTATGGCTGAGCTTGTAAAAGCATTGGTACAAGACTTTATTAACGAGAATATGCAATTCGTATGAGCTCGTCAAAGTAGGTGGACTAGGTATACCTGTTGAGAATAGGAATATGATCTTCGTAGGGCAGACACTGTTTTCCGCACCCTATTCGCGCGACCTTCAGCTTAATTATATCATGTGCTCATGTAACATAGAGGCGTTTTTCACTAGAAAAACAAAAACACAGTTTTTCACACTAACTCAACATTGGCAAATGGCAAAAACGTTACAGCACTCATAATAATTTTAGCTGAAATGTCGACTGTTGGCTGAACGGCTGAAATAATTCGGGGGTGTGCAAACAATCGGTCAGGGATTGCTAAGGTTCTCGGCTGACAAGGACGCTGAAACCCTACCTCGCACCAATGTATTTTGTACGCCATAAATGGGTCAATTTAGGTCGCAGTTTCTTGTAAGCTCTTGTTTTTCGATTATGGACTCTCAGATTATGGATTTGTTCCTACTGTAGCTTACACAAATCTAATACAATATGCATAAATTGAATATGATCGAATGAAGTAAGTCGAATGAAGTAAGATGCTTACTACGTACATATACATGTATTTCGATCAAACGATCAGTTAAGGATCTGGATAAGGTCTGCAGTTATCTCACAGAACCTTTTTATCAAGCATATATACTTTACAACAATAATAATACTATGAAACACAATAGAAACAAACCCAGAAAGGGCTGTAAGTTCGCGCGAATAGGGTGCGGAAAACAGTGTCTGCCCTACGAAGATCATATTCCTATTCTCAACAGGTATACCTAGTCCACCTACTTTGACGAGCTCATACGAATTGCATATTCTCGTTAATAAAGTCTTGTACCAATGCTTTTACAAGCTCAGCCTAAGTATTTTTCCGCTTTAGACAGACAGTAACCTATTCTACCTAAGGAGCCGCCCGACTAGGGCATTTTTCTTTACTAGTCCACTCTCTTTTTCAGCTGTAGTGGAAACGAAGCACAGAACATATCACTACATATAGCTATGACGGCTTCACTGCCTGAAGCGGACCAATGTAGTATATATGTACGTAAGTGTGCATGTGTACACGTATATACAATATATACCTATGTAAAATTTGACCCCTTGGATTCCCGTTCGGGGGGTGTTGGAATCCAGGTAGGTTCTAGACAAAAATAAACCACGGATTCGTAATCAGGGACATCAAAATTCAAGTTTTGAAAGCTTTACCCCTTGGACACGTGTCGGGGAGGGGGTATCCTGAGGGAGGTGGTGGGGTCGCAGGGGAGTCAACGAGCGTCATAGACTAAAATAGACCTCAGAGTCGTGTTCAGGGAGTCAAATTACGCCTATGAACATCAAAATCCGAATTTTCAAAACTTGACCCCTTGGATCCGTTGTGGGGGGGTACCCCAGGAGGGGGTCGTAGGACAGTTCACGAGGGTCACAGACAAAAATGAACCTCGGATTCGTGTTCAGGGGGTCAAATTACCCCAATGGACATCAAAATTTCAAATTCGAAAAAATTGACCCATTTTGACCCCCTACGTGGCACCCTGGGGGCCATGGGTGTCCAGAGTGGGTATAGGCAAAAATAAATCCCAGATTCGTGTTCAGGACACCAAACTACCCCTAGAGACAAATTTTTGAGAATGAACTCGAAAAAAAATTTTTGACCCCAAAAATGCAAAAGGGTCCCGAGTCCCCTTTGGGAACAGCCTGGGGGGGCAATCTGTGGGGCAATGGGTATTAATATGATATATTCGCAAGTTCACAATCCATATTACACGAAAAAACTTGAACTATCATGAAAAACAAACAGCAAACCTAATTATTCTACTGTGAAGATACGTACGCGCATACATGACATACAGCCAAGAGAGGGGTACCGTCTAGGGGACTATTCGACATCTGAGCAAGAAAGTGATAATACCAGTGAATGCACAGCATATGGGTTTATATTCGTATACAAAACGATAGACCTCCAGCTTTAACCATGATAGCTCCACTGCCCGTAGCGAACCTACCCCGTAATACACGTGGCGGGGGGTATGAACATGCCCTGGGGCTTATAGGCCGAAATTCAAAAAAAGCCCATGTTAGTTTCTATTCCACTACTGTACCACCTCACATGCAAAAGATCATGACTGGCCGTTTTGCGCAACTTCTTAAAAAGTGTGCTAAACTTTTTCGTACTTAGTCATTTTTTGGACCCCAAAAAAGGGGTTTTCCCCCTCCCAGCACAGCCTCTCACGGAAACACCCGAGCAAAACCATTTTTTCCGTGTCTATTGCAGGCTATACGAAATGTGAAAAACCAAAAAAGGTGTCGCTCGGATGAACTACCGGCGAGAAAAGTTCTGGGAAAAAAAAAGAGCGAAAGTCCGTGAATTTTGGGGGGTCCCCGGGGGTATCTCAGAAAATACTTGACCGATCCGGCTGAAATTTTGCCAGCACTTAGGTATTGCCAAGGGGTGTACACATACAAAATTTCGTGTAAAAAGCTCTTCTATATTTTGAGCTACAAAAAGTTCAAATTCTCAAAATCCGCAATAGTGCTAAATTTTCCTATTCTAGGGTTGGGCGCTATCGCGCCAACCCTGATTTCCCTCAGAAAGTACATGTCAGTTTTCCAAAATTACTACGCCAACTGTTATTGTTTACGGTGAAACAGGTAAAATTCTTTTAGACAGTATTTACGCGTAATGTAGCTACTATTGAATTTTTGGGCAAAATATAACATGCGCCTGAATTTTCTTTAAAAGCAAGCCTAGTGCTTTGTGCTATTTGTTTTTTATAAAGCCAAGTGTTTCAAATGCCTGGCTATTACATCTATCATACATGTATGAGGGGGGGGATGGGGGGGGGACCCCCCCCCCAAAATCGAGGTCCCGGGGGGGAGGGTCCCCAAAATTTTGGCAAAATTTTGAAAAAATGGCACTTTTTTGCGAAATTTTTAGAAAAATTCGAAAAAAAGAAAAATTCGGCAAAATTTAGTGTATTTTTGGTCGATCTGGGGGGGAGGGTCCCCAAAATTTGGCCGGAGAGGCCCCCCAAAATTTTGACCCCGTTACATGTATGACATCTATATATACCGAACAATTTTTTCGATTCAATTTCAACCAGTTAAACAATTCGTTTAGGGATTAAGAATGGAACAGCGAATTAAAAAACTTTACCGAGCCTGGATCTATACACTAAACTTAACGCTAATTTTTGCTTGAAGCGTTACTTAACTGATGTTAAAAATGACAGGCAAACTAGGTTTAAGCTGAGGTTGAGATCACATGAATGACAGAGGGCGATGGAACACGAGACTACATAATAGAATACCTAAAAAAACGACATATGCGATAAGTCTGCTATTCAGAAATCATTATTGCACTTTTTGGTATGGTGCTCCTTTGTTCGCCAAGAAAAAAATCACTCTTGAACAACATAAATTCTGCATAAATTCAGACGAGCAACTTACAAATAACTTTACAAATTTACTAAAAATTAATAACCCAAATTCATAAAAAATGTCGCCTAGTTTACATAGTTTCTCGTTACGGGCTGTGTCTTGCCTGATAGAATAAAAAATTCTACAATATAAGAACGGAATTTAATATTATTTTTATTGCTTTGCTGATACTATTAAAAGATACTATTTTTATTGTTAGTTTATGGCATGCCTACATGCATGAAAAGTGTAGCTCATATTAGCATAAATTTCTATGACTGGGATTATATGCTGGCAACTTGTGAACAATAAACAATGAACTGTCGTATTGCACTAATACATCCGTAGCTGCGATGAAACAGGTGCTATGTTGTCTGACCTATGGTCCGGGCCTGCAGGAAGTCTGCCCAGGCGGCGTCCCCGGGCGTGCTACATCCGTGTCCGACTCAACAGAAGCTGTGGTGAAACAGGTGCTATGTTGTCTGACCTATGGTCCGGGCCTGCAGGAAGTCTGCCCAGTCCGCGTCCCCGGGCGTGCTACATCCGTGTCCGACTCAACAGAAGGTGTGGTGAAACAGGTGCTATGTTGTCTGACCTATGGTCCGGGCCTGCAGGAAGTCTGCCCAGTCCGCGTCCCCGGGCGTGCTACATCCGTGTCCGACTCAACAGAAGCTGTGGTGAAACAGGTGCTATGTTGTCTGACCTATGGTCCGGGCCTGCAGGAAGTCTGCCCAGTCCGCGTCCCCGGGCGTGCTACATCCGTGTCCGACTCAACAGAAGCTGTGGTGAAACAGGTGCTATGTTGTCTGACCTATGGTCCGGGCCTGCAGGAAGTCTGCCCAGTCCGCGTCCCCGGGCGTGCTACATCCGTGTCCGACTCAACAGAAGGTGTGGTGAAACAGGTGCTATGTTGTCTGACCTATGGTCCGGGCCTGCAGGAAGTCTGCCCAGTCCGCGTCCCCGGGCGTGCTACATCCGTGTCCGACTCAACAGAAGGTGTGGTGAAACAGGTGCTATGTTGTCTGACCTATGGTCCGGGCCTGCAGGAAGTCTGCCCAGTCCGCGTCCCCGGGCGTGCTACATCCGTGTCTGACTCAACAGAAGCTGTGGTGAAACAGGTGCTATGTTGTCTGACCTATGGTCCGGGCCTGCAGGAAGTCTGCCCAGGCGGCGTCCCCGGGCGTGCTGGGCTGAGCACCCGTCCCCTGCGGCCCTCGCGCCTCCAGTCTGTCCAGGTGAGGCAGGTTGTCTGGGATGAGATCGGGGATGGGTCTGGGCGGGGGAGGACGGCGCGGAGGGGGGGCGGTGGGGCGGGGCGGGGGCTGTCCAGGCTCGGGGGTGGTGCGGCCGGAGGGGCACGGGGACACAGACACGCCCTCCACACTCTCGCACTCTAAAACTCACCACAACAAACATTACATTACACCATCCCCCCGCACAATGCTCATGGGCGTGCACAGTGCACTCCAGCCAAAACAGGACGGACCAAAACGTTGGTTGCTGCCAGGCATGAGTGTAAGGAGGAAAGCTGCTAGTGTGAGTTGAGAGGGGAGGGAGATACCTTGATTGATCTCATAGTTGAGGAACTCCTCCTCGACCAGGTCGGCCTGCTGCGTGTGGCTGGAGGGCAGTTCTGCGAGCAGGGGGTAGGTCTGGCTGGGCGCCCAGTAGGTGTTGGCCTCGCTCCTGCACGCCGCCAGTTCCGCCACGCAACGCTCCTCCCAGTCCGGAGACCGCAGGCGCACCCCCAGCACCCCGCCCTCCGCCCCCTCCCCCACCTGCACCCCTTCCATGCTCAGCGCCGCTAACGCCATCTCCCCGTCCGCAAACATCAGCCACATGTCAGCCCCTACGAATCTAAACAAACAACATTCAACCATTAGGCTCCATTCATACATATATACACCTGTTGTCCGTTTTGTCCCTTCAGCCTGCAGAAGGACATCACTAGCAACCTAGTGCAGTGGATCAGCCAACGCATGCGACGTCATTATTTCGTCATTTTGTCGGTTGAACGGACATACGGCTGTAAGTATGAACTAGTAAGGAAAAATGCCCTTGTCGGGCGGCTCCTTGGGTAGAATAGGTTACTGTCTGTCTAAAGCGGAAAAATACTTAGGCTGAGCTTGTAAAAGCATTGGTACAAGACTTTATTAACGAGAATATGCAATTCGTGTGAGCTCGTCAAAGTAGGTGGATAGGTATACCTGTTGAGAATAGGAATATGATCTTCGTAGGGCAGACACTGTTTTCCGCACCCTATTCGCGCGACCTTCAGCTAAATTATATCATGTGCTCATGTAACATACAGGCTTTTTTTACACTAACTCAACATTGGCAAATGGCAAAAACGTTAGAGCGGGCACTCATAATAATTTTAGCTGAAATGTCGACTGTTGGCTAAACAACTGAAATAATTCGGGGGTGTGCAAACAATCGGTCAGGGATTGCTACGGTTCTCGGCTGACAAGGACGCTGAACCCTACCTCGCACCAATGTATTTTGCACGCCATGGGTCAATTTAGGTCGCAGTTTCTTGTAAGCTCTTGTTTTTAGATTATGGACTCTCAGATTATGGAGGAGTTCCTACTGTAGCTTACACACATCTAACACAATATGCATAATTTAAATATGATCGAATAAAGTAAGTCGAATGAAGTAAGATGCTTACTAAGTACATATACATATATTTCGATCAAACGATCAGTTAAGAATCTGGATAAGGTCTGCAGTTATCTCACAGAACCGTTTTATCAAGCATATATACTTTACAACAATAATAATAAGAAGAAAATACAGTTGAAACAAACCAAGAACGGGCTGTAAGTTCGCGCGAATAGGGTGCGGAAAACAGTGTCTGCCCTATGAAGATCATATTCCTAGATATTTATCGTTAAAGGAAAGTTAATTTTGTATTTTTAGTTGATTGGGGATGGGGGGTGGGGGGTAGTAGGAGGGGGGGGTGGAGGGGGGGGGGGAGGGAAGGAGGATAGGTGGTCTGGGTCTGTGGCGGTGCTGGAGCTGGTTTGTGTTTTTGTGGTGGCGGGGGGTGGGGGTGGCGGTTTGGAGCGGCGGCGTGCGGGCGCTCGGAGGGCAAAGGCGTGCGGGGGAGTATCTACAGAACCGTTTTATCAAGCATATATACTTTACAACAATAATAATAAGAAGAAAATACAGTTGAAACAAACCAAGAACGGGCTGTAAGTTCGCGCGAATAGGGTGCGGAAAACAGTGTCTGCCCTATGAAGATCATATTCCTATTCTCAACAGGTATACCTAGTCCACCTACTTTGACGAGCTCACACGAATTGCATATTCTCGTTAATAAAGTCTTGTACCAATGCTTTTACAAGCTCAGCCTAAGTATTTTTCCGCTTTAGACAGACAGTAACCTATTCTACCCAAGGAGCCGCCCGACAAGGGCATTTTTCCTTACTAGTCCACTCTCTTTTTCCGCTGTAGTGGAAACGAAGCACAGAGCATAGCTATCACTACATATAGCTATGACGGCTTCACTGCCTGAAGCGGACCAATGTAGTATGTACGTAAGTGTACATGTGTAGTGTGTACATGTATATACAATACCTATGTAAAATTTGACCCCTTGGATTCCCGTTCGGGGGATTGGAATCCAAGAAGGCTCTAGACAAAAACAAACCACGGATTCGTAAGTCAAGTCAACCACAAGGAGGTGGTGGGGTCGCAGGGAAGTCAATGAGCGTCATAGACAAAAATAGACCTCAGAGTCGTGTTCAGGGAGTCAAATTACACCTATGAACATCAAAACCTAATTTTCAAAACTTGACCCCTTGGATCCGTCGTGGGGGGGGGGGGGTACCCTAGGAGGGGGTCGTAGGAGAGTTCACGAGAGTCACAGACAAAAATTAACCTCGGATTCGTGTTCAGGGGGTCAAATTACCCCAATGGACATCAAAATTTCAAATTCGAAAAAATTGACCCATTTTGACCCCCTACGTGGCACCCTGGGGGCCATGGGTGTCCAGAGTGGGTATAGGCAAAAATAAATCCCAGATTCGTGTTCAAAAACAAACAGCAAACCTAATTATTCTACTGTGAAGATACGTACGCGCATACATGACATACAGCCAACAGGGGGGTACCGTCTAGGGGACTATTCAACATCTGAGCAAGAAAGTGATAATACCAGTGAATGCACAGCATATGGGTTTATATTCGTATACAAAACGACAGACCTCCAGCTATAACCATGATAGCTCCACTGCCCGTAGCGAACCTACCCCCGTAATACACGTGGCGGGGGGTATGGGCATGCCCTGGGGCTTATAGGCCGAAATTCAAAAAAAGCCCATGTTAGTTTCTATTCCACTACTGTACCACCTCACATGCAAAAGATCATGACTGGCCGTTTTGCGCAACTTCTTAAAAAGTGTGCTAAACTTTTTCGTACTTAGTCATTTTTTGGACCCCAAAAAGGGGTTTCCCCCCTCCCAGCACAGCCTCTCACGGAAACACTCGAGCAAAATCATTTTTTCCGTGTCTATTGCAGGCTATACGAAATGTGAAAAACCAAAAATGGTGTCGCTCGGATGAACTACCGGCGAGAAAAGTTCTGGGAAAAAAAAGAGCGAAAGTCCGTGAATTTTGGGGGGTCCCCGGGGGTATCTCAGAAAATACTTGACCGATCCGGCTGACATTTTGCCAGCACTTAGGTATTGCCAAGGGGTGTACACACACAAAATTTCGTGTAAAAAGCTGTTCTATATTTTGGGCTACAAAAAGTTCAAATTCTCAAAATCCGCAATAGTGCTAAATTTTTCTATTCTAGGGTTGGGCGCTATCGCGCCAACCCTGATCGACCCTTACGCTTACATTTCGTATTATAATATTTCAATTTTTCAATATTCAATATTTCAAAGAATTAAATTTGTCACTAAGAAACAGGGGCGAACCGTGACATCCAAAAAAGGGGGATAGGGCATAAACTTGTTCTACCTTATTTCACTTTTTTACTATATTCACAAACTGGGTTACGATTTGTGCTCGGCCTTCGGCGGTGCTGTTTTCCAGGAATCTATACGTCTTGAAAAACAGCATCGTACCCAAAAGGAGTTTTTTCAAATTTTTAGGCTTTTTCTCGTTTTTAGGCTTAGTAAGTTAGTGTTTGGCCGATACCAAAAAATACCGATAACCGATACCGATACCGATAAAAAACTGATAATTATCAGTAATCAGTAAACGGTGTGCAACGCAGCTTGCTGATAATTTACTGATAACGGATAATTCACCACTTATCAGTGTTTGATGCAACGGGGCCCTGGTAATGTCTACCACAGGAAACTAAACATGTACCTACCACATACAATAGTGTGTCTGACATTGTGAAAACACAATGAGAGCGGAAGTGTTTGCCTGTTGAGGTCTAAGGTAAATCACTAAGACAACGTTTGAATTTCAACCAGGTGAGCCGAGGTACCCCAGGATGAAAAACTATCGGTATCGGTAATTTTGAAATTTTAAAATACTGATACCGATATGCGTAATATCGGCCGATACCGATACCGATAATCGTCCAGACTAGTGTAAATGCACTATAATGTACTGTTGTTGTTGTTGTTGTTTGTGGTGAGTTGGCCAGGGCCATATCGGGGTGGTCAGTTGAGCCGCCCCAGCCGATGCAGTAATTTGACAGTGGTCGTGGGTTGGGCGAGCGCAACCTTGGCCTGTAGCGTGTGGGTACCAAAGGTCTTAAATAGGACGTGAGCTTTAGCAGGGCAGGCGAAGAGGTGATCGATATCTTCGTCCTTTTCTTGGCAGTCAGGGCATAGGGGGGACTGGGCCAGACCGATTCTGGCTCTGTACTGCTGAAGAGCAGTCGAGTGTCCGGACCGGAGCCGAGAAATCGCCACGGCCTCTTTTCTGCTTAGGCCTAGCTTGTCTCCTAGGACGATCCTACCGGGGCCATTTCGGGCAATGTATGTGTGGTTCTTGATGGTCTCTTGGAATTGGTTCCGTGCTGTTGCCCGGACAGCGGATTTGGCACTGTCAAGGGCAATTGGAATTTGGTCCTGAGGGCCGGTTGCGCCCTCCTTAGCCAGCGCGTCCGCTCGTTCGTTGCCAAGTAGGTCCACATGCCCTGGGACATACTGGAAGGTGAAGGTGGCGTTGTGACTGTTTGACAGTGCTATGAGTAGTGCCCAAATTCGGTCACATGTGATTTCCAGTAGTATAATGTACTCGCATGTACATGCATAGGCTTCGGTACAAAATGATAACAAAAAATAGTAAGTCACAAAGTCGCAGGAGTCTGGATGCGGCAGCTTCAGGAAAAAATTTCGAGATGTTTTTGATTTTTGAGCTAAATTTAGTCAATTAGAAACGTATCGGAAATGGTTTGTGTTTTAGTGTGTTACACACGTAATAATACAGCATAATGTACTCATGTACGATGTACATACACGTGTATAGGCTTTGGCGAAAGATAATAGCAAGGAAGAGTATATAAGCTAGAAAGCCCCAGGGTTCTTGGGCCTTCAATTTTCCATTCTGAATTTAAATCACTGCATTCAGAGCTTATCACACGCATGTCAGCAATTTCTATCAAATTTATGCGATTTCTTCCTAAACTCAGGCCAACATTACAAAATCATCGTACTTTTTACACTAATGCACGGTCTTAGGGCGTAGCCAGGGGGTGCCAGGGGGTGGGGTCGCGGGGGGCGCGACCCCCCCCCCTTTTGGTCGAACCTGAAGAAATTGTCAACAAGGGTCCCACCTTTGGTTTTTATCGCCCGGCCTAAAAAATTTTTTGACACGTCTCCAATTGACCAAATTTTGCCTAAAAATCAAAAATTTCCCCCATTTTTTTTCTGGGGACTGCCGCCCCCAGACCCCTGCGACTATCTGGCTTACTATTCTTTGTTATTGTCTTTCGTCAAAGCCTATGCATGTATACACGAGCACATAATGCTACATTTAATTGTGCAACACACTGTCTGGTGTTACGGTACACACCATCTTTTGTTTAAATTTTCCTTTCTGATACGTATTCGGTGGGCCAAATTCGGCCTAAAAATTGAAAAAATCAATTTCTTTCTGGGGGCTGCCACCCCCAGACCCCTGCAACCTATGGCTCAATGGTCTTGCGTTTATCATGCGCATGTGAGTACTCGAATCGCGAAAAACTTCAGTTCAACTTCAAAATTGCTACCACTGAGTGAGCAAAAAGTTGACAACGTGCGACGCCTCCGTTTCACAATCCTGGCTACGCCCCTGGGTCTTTTGGTCAAAATTTTAAGAAATCGGTAACACTTCCGCAAAAAAATGTCAACTTGTTGGATGACTTGGTGCAAGGCTAAGCTAGTCAAAATGTCGGTACAAGACCCCCCCCCCTTTAATGAACGCACAAGTATATATTTAATAGCATCCACTAATGGATAATGGGTACTTCACGCAATGTTGAACATGTAACAACAGTAGCGATATGAAACTGCAAAGCAAAATTAACGCAGCCCGTTGGTTCCAGAGGCGAGCAGCCTCCGAAGGAAAGTTCAAATTTTAGGCCAATTTCATCAATTTACGGCTATTTTGGTAAGTGGTTGCAAAAAATTTTCCTTTCCTCGATGAGGTCAGAGGTAAAGTCATTCAGATATGGACCGACAGCCTGGCGTAAAGGTTACTTCTGTTACAACCATAAATTGTATCAACCAGCTAAATAAACTAGCTGAAAGCAACTCGGTTCACATTAACTAGTTTCTGGGCCATCACGGAATTTCAGGTAATGAAGCAGCCGAAAAAGCAGCTAAGCTTTGGGTTACATGTCGCTTCACCGGCCCCGAGCTTTATTTGCCGTTGAGTTCAACAATGAGTTTAAACTACGTGCATGAACCACATTAATGCCTACATAGATGACCTCGCTCGCTACCGACGGCAAATTAGAGTGGACTGCCGCCAACCAAATCCTTGCGCAATACGCATGAACACACTTAGCTCTGTGTACACAAATCTTACACAGCTCTTTAGACACAACCAGGTTTCAGGTAAACTGGTTAAATACATAACCAGTACTTAACGACTATATATACCAATTGCAATTGCTGCACTTGTAGCATAATCAACCATTATGTACCACAAAAGCTTTTAAACCGCGCGACATGGGTAATGGGCCACCTAAGGCCTAAGCTGTGGCAGTCTACCTACCGCCACTCCTATTGATTAGTCATTAGTCATTCAGACAAAATAAAACGTGTTAAAATAACGTATATAAAATTGTTCACATTTCGTTTGCTGAATACAAAGAGTCTGCTTGTTATACTCGGCTACAATTTTTTCCTCCTGAAGAAATTTAATAGAAATATCAAAAAAATTTGCCAGCCCCCCGAGATTTCATCCTGGATCTGCAACTGGTAGGTATGGTAAGTTACACCAAGAGCCGACGTTAACGAAAACTGGACTTGAACATTTTTCTTGCATTGCCAGCCTGGCCAGCTACATTGCTTTGATGTCCATACGTACGTAGCGAAAAATGAAGATAAACAAAGTTTAGTGCGTGGTCGCTGTCATGACATTAATTTTGTTAAGTAATGGGGCCAATATGAAGGTTGTCAAATTAAGACCATTTCGCCTTAATAAGACTTGAAGATGGAATTGATAACCTTGGACATGACAAGACCCCTTAAGGACAACTATGTCGGACAATTATAAAGACCGTTTGCAAAAAGCTTTAGTGAATGTTACAAAATAAAACAGAAGGAAGAGGTGAATCTGTGCATTATCACGTGCTCGACCACCTTATGGGCAAAACAAAAAAAAAAACAAAATAAAACAATGAAAAAAACGGCGAATATGTTACTACCACCTTAAATGCAGAGGTCTATGGTGGCCTAAGTTTCACAACCTACACAACGTTGCGTTTAGAAACTAGGTCTGAAACAAATATTGTTTCAAAATTTTGCACAAAAGTTGAGTGATAATCTAAATTCAGTGCCAATCACTTAAAACAGCTGACTACTAAACAATGATACAAAACTAGTCGTTTTGTACAGCGATTTAGGACTAGAATAAAAAGTAAGTGGGAAATCCTGATTTAAAATACAATGATGGCATTGTTGCTCCTTTTGATCGGATAGATCAATTTTTATCACTTATTGTTCAGGCAGGACAATAGTGTGTCCTAATATTGTAATCGATGGCTGTATTTTAATGACTTGTATTGTAATGATTGTCATATCGATAATGTAGATGTGTCTAAATCTTTTCTAAGCTAAACGTTGTCATTCTCATATTAGCGTTCCTAAAAATATACTACATTTTTTCACTCAAGCTTTGCAGCTGAATTTGCTTTTCCAATACAACACATTTTGTAGGGGGATATGGCATTTTGGGGGCAGCGAGACCTTTAGATTTTCTAATCAAAAGTGGAAGTGTGTTTTCCCCGTTTATCGGAGTAGATCTTAGACCGGATGAAAGTTGAACAGGTCTGACTCGTTTCCTTCTACTGCCTTGTCTTGGAACCATACAGGTATGAGGTGGGGATGGGGGAACAACCCCTTTCCCCCCAAAATCGAGGGGCCGGGGGGAGGGTCCTGAAAAGTTGGGAAAAATTTTAAAAAAATGGCACTTTTTTTGCGAAAACTTTTCAAAATTTAACGAAATGTAGGTATTTTTGGCCGATCAGGGGGGAGAATCCCCCCCCAAATTTTTACCCCATTACATGCATGGTTGGAACAGGACTGACTTGACCAGCAGAATGTGGAGTCCCAGCTGAGCGACCTTGTGCAGAACGGCGTCCACCAGGTGGGCGGGGAACGGCTGATCGGCGGGGTGCGGCGGGTGCAGAGAGACAAGCACGGTGGCGTCGGGAGGACCCATGCAGCCAACCACACTCTCGAACACACGCTCCCGCCCCACGACGTCCACCTCGCGCACCTCCACGTCGAACAACGCACCCACTGGTCTAAAACACACAACAACAGTTTTAGAGGCCACACAGCGTTACGCCCTAACAAAACAATCTGCGTGCGAAAATAGTAGCTAAAATTGTTCCACATATTTATGCATGTAAAAGTCAGCACCAATTGCAATGATTTTAAACCGCAATTTAATTTACTGCTGAGAAGTGCTAGACTGAACAGATAGCTGGTTGGCTTGTTTATCCTGAAGCTGAGGTGGCAACCAGAGACACCAGCCCAGAGGTACCTGTGGTCTGACGTCTTGAGCTCGGCTCGGTCGTACAGCAACAGACGACAACTCAGAGTGTCCTCGCCTGAAACAGACACACTCACTCACAGCATCTACTTCAATGGCCTGCCACATTGCATGCACCACCAAGCTCTAGCTAAAGCACTAACATTCATGGTCATAACTCTACGTCACGGTTTTTTTTTTGCTCAAATTTGTGCTCATTTGAGCATTTGAACATAAAAATGAGCATTGAAAAATAAAAATGAGCATCGAATGAGCATTGTTGCTATTGCCCAAAGATGTCACCAGGATAAAAAATTGAGATTCTGAAAAATTTCCCCGAGTCATGTTACACAAGTGTCGCGCCCCTTGAGTTTTTCCGGTGGGTCGGAAGTTTTTTCGGGATGTCCCAGATTGATCCAAATAAGATCTTAAAATTGTTTCTCTATTTATGTTGCCGAGTAGGGAAGTTCTTGACCATCACTTTATTTTTCATAGATGTTTGTCTCAGCTTATGTATCCAGTAGTCAGTATATCAGGCTAAGGGCGCAGCCACGTGAGGAATCCCCGTGTTGGATTGGCGAAACAAAAAAGTTTTCACAGTGCTCGAACTTGCGCACAAAAATGCTGATTATTGAGCAAAAAATGGCTTTTTCCTGCATGTTTCAAAGGTCTGTTTTCTTGGCATGTTCGGCATGTTTTATTGGTGGCTGCCGCCCCTTTGCAAACTTGCTGTATTTTCAAAAAAATTGTCTTAGGTGCGATTTCTTTTTTCTCAAAATTCTGGTTACGTACGACCTGGATACAGGACGTATCAAGGGCGTACCGCCCCCCTTTTGGTCAACTCATTAGAAAATATCAACCTTATCATCTTATATCAACCTTATCTTTCGTCGAAGCCTATGCATGTATACACGAGTACATTATGCTGCATTTGCATGTCTATACAGTACACGAGTAAATTATGCTACATTTACCTGTGTAATACACTGTCTGATGGACGTTACCATCTTTTGTTTTAATTTTTCTGTCGGAAAAAATTTCTGATACGTCTCTAGTTGACCACATTCGGTCTAACTATTTAAAAAATCGTCAATTTTCTGGGGGCTGCCGCCCCCAGACCCCTGCAGCGTTGTGGTTTAATAATCTTGCGTTTGTAAAGCCTTTTATAAGTGTTAAAATTGCCAAAAAGGGCAATTGGATCCAATACCAAAAATCGAAAAGTCATTCCCCTCCGAAATTTTTTCTGGGTACGCCACTGAGCACTCGCCCCACAGAATTCCTCAGTTCTACATTGTGTTGTCTTTACTAAATACTTCGACTTGTAACGGTTACATACCTGTCATTTCAGCAATGCAACAGTGCAAAAAAACGTTTAAAATTGTTTGAGCATTCGAACTTAAAAATGAGCATCGAAATTTAAAAATGAGCACAAATTGAGCATTGGCCGTTTTGAAAAAAAACCCTGCTCTACGTGGCCGCTAATATAACGTGGTGTCTTAAATCTCGCTAACAAAGGTGATATAACGAATTACTTCATTAGCGGAAATGTTCTAAATGCTGTCGATGGATTCAAATATTTAGGGGTTTAAATGAACTGTTGATTGAAGTTCTGTGAACATATTGCAAATATTGTCAAAAAGGCGAACCAGATTCTATACTTAATACAGCCTTGAATTCACTGCCTGAATCCCTTATCGGTCATAAGTCTATATCTGCATTCAAATCCCGTTTACAGTTTTAGACACACACAAAAATAACTTGAAGGGTTTTCTGAAAGTTTTCAGATAAATTCTTTTCTAGGCGAAAATTTCTTCGTGTAGCTGCTTGCTATGAGTTGACTCCAACCTGGAGTATGAGAGATGAGGCTAGATCTAGTTTATACTCCATTGCATGGTTTTTTTTGTGTAAAATAGGGTGTATTTACACATCGGCCGCCTAATTTACACAGCAAAAAATAAAAATACACACTGATTTACACAGCCCCATTTTGCCCCAAAAGTTGATGAAACGGCTCTATTTTGGTTGTAAAAATTACAAAAATTCGCGAAGTGGCGATTTGTGCCTGTGACCTCTTTGTCCTAACAAATTAAGTCTAATTTTTGACCCCAAAACAAAAAATTTTCAGTTTCTGCTCTTAAACGGCTTATGATTTTTTTTATTCGTTTTTATGCACTTGAAAGTTGACAGTGAAAAATCAGCCACGCTGATCCTGTCTGTGCGATTTCTTGTCCTACGTCAAACTACTGTAAAACTTTTACACACGGATTTGAAAAAAAATGAGTAGGATCTGGCTGAGAGAACAACTCTCCATCTGTGTAAACCATGCATGTACACGGGGTCTCGGCCTGAGTGTTAGGGCTTGTTTCAGATTTTTCGAAATTTTAGGTGGGCTTGCCCTGCCGTGTCGGATACTTGAACTGACAGAAACGCAAAATTTTCAATTATCTCATTTTTTATTTTCGTATGTAGTTCGAGTCTCAAAGTCGAAATATTACTTTTCAAGTGAAAAAACGGTCAATTTTTACCTAAAAAATGCCAAAATACTCACTTTTAAAAATTTACACAACATACCCTTAATTTACACAGCAAATTCTTAATTTACACAACATTTACACAGTGCCGATTTTAAAAAAAAAACCCTGCTCCATTGCCGCTATATAATATAAATAGCTATATAATATAAAAAATATATTTTTTTTCCATTTACTTTGTTTTTTGTTAAGTTTTGTCGGATAATTTCGCTTTGCTATTTTTTGTTTTGCATTCCTTTTGTGCGTTTTGATTTGCGTATTTTTATCGCCTAATGTATATAAATTTCATTATTTTCTTTGTTTCCTAATACCGCTTGGTCCAATGCATCTTCAGGTAAAATAATTTGATTGATTTGACTTGACTGACCGGGGTGATTGGGCGGTCGTTGCCACCAGAGCACGCGGTCGGTCCAGGCAGGGGCGCGGGCCTTCTCGCTGGTGTCGTAGTCGTCCGAGAACAGATCGTACTTGTAGGTCGGCAAGAAACTCAGAGGGCCCTCCTGCAACACTTACACTGCAACTGATACAACAGGGTTGGGCACCGGAAAAACTCCCGGAAAAAAACGGTTTTTTCCGAGAGGTCCGAAAAAACTAAAAAAACTCGAAATCGGTAAATTACTCGTGTAAAGTTGAAACTTGCTCAAAATGCTTTAAAATCGTTTCAAAAACAAAAATAAACCTATTTTGTGACTAATTAAGGATATTGAGACAAATTAAGGATAGTTGTTTCTAAGAATTGTTATACACAGACAGACTCAAGTTTTGACATTTGCGTAATCAACAATTCATGAACAGTGAAATATATATACGGTTACTTACGAAGCTATCCGTTCCTTTTCTGGGTGTGCATGAGTAAAGAACAGGGTCTATCACTGCTCTAAACTAGGTTTATATTGCATAAGTCTAAACCAACTTCCTTAAAGTAGTGCCAGAAAATTTCGATGACACTTATATTTTTTAAAATATTACGCTACCTTACCGTCGGACAGCTTATTTTGTCGGATTACTAACTTATTCTAACTAACCTCGAGTGGTTGTTTTATTCCACCATATACCAAAAATTAAATTGTGTCGTTTTGTTTGATTACATTTTGTAACGTTCTAAATCAAAGCGGGTGTCCGTTTAAGGGGGTAGTGTCGCGAAAGCAGTCGATTTTGCGTAACTGTAAAACATTTTTAGAAAAAAATAAGACTTTGTTCCTTATATAGTTTGAAAATATATGTTGAGGCAAGTTTTTTCGCCAAGTTTCATCAAAATTGATGCAGTATACTGTTTGCAGTGAGTTCGCAAAGTCGGAAAAATGACGTTTTAAAAACCTATTCACATTCGATTTTTTCGTCACAATTATCAACGTATATATTTGTTTAGTTTGTTTACATAGACTAAAAGGACATATGTTGTAGTTTATGCACACAAAATTTAGTGCAAATTGCTTGAGTGGTTGCGGAGTAATACCTGTTTGAACTGTGAAACTGTGCGTAAACAGTGAAGTACTCACAGCAATAATGATAAATTGTGAAAAATTTAGACGCTTATTTTAAAATCAAAAGAAAAACGAACCTTCATTTTTCTTTTTTCTTATTTGTGGCAAAAAACTGTGCGTCGAGACGTTATGTGTACTTCACAAGCTGGCCAATCTGATATCTGGCTTATTTTTTTGAATTTTCATGTCCTTATTGTGTGATGTCTGGCTTACAATCGGTGATTGGTTCAAGATATCGGTAGATATTGGTAGTCTAGTGTCTGGCAGTACTTATTTAAAACAGTAAAGCATTGGACTAGTTTCTCAGTGAACGTACAAGTTGAAAGCAAAAAGATCTCTTTTTGCAACCTATGAGCAAAACTGCTTTCGCGACACTACCCCCTTAAGCAGCGAAATTGGATCGGGATCGAAACATACGCCGATCTAATTCCCATTATTCTATTAGTGGGATTAAGATTTTCGCTATTGATGCACGTAACTTCTCGGAACAAATCGTAGTATTGAACCAGAATGGAACAGCATAAATTTTTTAGGTACCTCGTACCAAGAGCATTGGTTTAATCTCTTCTATTTGAGCCAATGAGCGCTAGGCGGACGCAATTCTGACGCTGACCCTTTCGTTTCGTAGCCAAACGGTTTTTACGTTTGTACGATACGTATGGCGGTCTTTACGTTTTTTGTGAAATTTTTGTATAACTATTTAAAATCAATCTAACAGTTTAACAAAATAGTTAATTTAGTTAAATTAACTTTTGAAACTTTTGAAATGCAAAGTAAATAAACGCTTGTTCAAAGGGTGAAATACCTATATAGTATATATACTGAATGGCGAGGCGACTGATTAGTTCGGATACAATTAGCACATGCCAGAAAATTCTGTTTTTGAACCATTTCAGAACCCCCACCTGTGACAGTAAACTTACCCCACCTTAATCCTACCTCGCCCTAACTAAGTAAAACTAAAATTTTAGGTTCAAAGTTGACGGACCTAAAAATACAATACCTGGCTAATATGGTTGTTCGTTCACTCATCTATCTAGTGCAATCGCAGCCAAATAAGCATGGACAAGTCGCCAACGAATAATAATGAAGTTACTAAGACGGAAAGTGTAAAATTTCAATTCAAAAGTAATTTACCGTCGTTTTTGAACATCGGAAAAAACTCAGGAAAAAAACGGAAAAAAACCTGGGAAACAAACTTTTTCCGGCCATAATTTGTTTCCGGAAAAAACCAACCCTGATATACACACGCCTGTTAGTGACCTGCCCGACAAGAGCCACCTACCTGGAAGCCGTGGAATGCGGCGCCCTGGGCACGCTGCTGGCTCATCTGGTCGTGAGCGCGCAACTCGTCCAGCCGTCCCTGGGCCACCAGACTGCGCGTCTCCTCCTTGCCCAGATCGATGCGGTAGTTGAAGTCGCCCATCCAGAACACGTAGTCGTGCGAAAACACACCACGGCCCTCAACAGCACAACAGCAGCAAAGTCAGCTTTGTGAAAAACAACAACGTACCTACACAACAACAAAGGTTTTGGACAAAAACTTGTCTGTTAGGGTTATTTGGGTCCGTCAACACGAACCCAAGGTCTATTTTGCCTAGGACACCCTGAACCCATCTATGGCCCTCTCAGGGCACCCCCAAACGGAGTCAAATGTTCTAAATTTAGATTTACGGTTTTTTGGATAATTTGAATCCCTGAACATAAATATGAGGACCTTTGTGGAGAATAGACAATCCTCTGCCTCGAATAGAGGGTTCCTTTCATTGGCAGTCTCGGTCTCGGTCTCGGTCTCGGTCTCGTAAAAAACCCGAGACTAGGCTGGTCTCGGTCTCGGTCTCGGTCTCGGTAGGAAAACCGAGACCTGCCATAGGGTGGTCTCGGTATTTCAGATGAGGCTAGAAGTTTTCAAAAATTTTTACGATCACGAAGATTTTTTTACGATTTAAGATTCCAAATAGAATGCCAAGCATGGAATGGTCAAAACTGTCTGCTGCAGAAGAATGTCGGCAGTGTTTTTTTTTTCGTCAAAAATTCTGCGTCGTCTGACGCACATGCCCAATTTTTTTTGCGTCATTTTGAGAAAAAGTGCGCAGAGCGGTTATAATGCTATCTATGCACGAGTTTTAGGTGAAAATCACTTTATTATGGCAATGGCCGTCCTCAATTACGATTTTGAGATTTCAAAAAAATTTTCTGAAATAATTTTCAATTCTACATTTAAAAAATTTCGGGGGGAATGGCTTTTTGATTTTTTGTATATGGGTTAAAATGCACTGTTTCAATATTAACATAAAAATGTGAATTTATTGAAAATGGAAGACCATGTTGCCAGAAGTTGCAGGGGTCTGGGGACGGCAGCCCCCAGGAAAAAAATTGGGAAAATTTTTTATTTTTAGTCTAAATTTGATCAATTGGAAACGTATCGAAAAGTTTTTTCGACCAGGCAAGAAAAGCGAGGACGAGGACCGAGGACCCTTGTGTAAAAATCCACTGCTTGACTTATCTCAGTTCCCCTGGAGACGGCATCTTTACGCCAAATTAGGTTGGCAGGAACTGAGCTATTAACACTGTAAACACGCAGCTAGTTTCAGAAGATATATGTAATAGAATTCTCCTATTCCACATTTTGATACTAGCGCGGCAATCATCTAAATATCTATCGGCATTAATTGATGCTTTTAAGACACTTGCTGGGTGTGGCATGGTTCGACAGTTCTAATTTGTTCTAATTGGCATTTGTTTCTAATCATATGTAATCTTAATCATATAACTAATCATAATAGGTTGTAAACTGTCATTGAACCAGTTGTAGCTGTATATGTGGTAGTTCAGAACAGGACCCAGTCAGGTCCCGGACCCAACTAGTTCAGAGTAGGACACCGCTACAGACTAGTTCACATCGGGACCCGCAAAAGTCAGACTTACACAAAAGATGCCTGCGCACGCATGACCAGTTTTGTCATGTTTGTATATATAATTGCCTCACTTGTACTTTCAAGTATTGTGAGTGTTGGACGCTGCTTAAGTTCGGTTATCACCCGGTAATGGGTGATAATCGATGGTATCTTGTTTCGCCTATATCAAAATTTTAACGCGTTAACACAAATTACAATTTCAACTTTAATGAACTACGTAATTATCGACTTAATAGATTATAAAGACATTGAAATTATACAAAACTCGTTTATAAAGTTGTTGTTTGAAAAGTTCGGGCAAAAAATTACGTTTCAACAATTTCTTGTGAGGGTCAGTTTTCAGTGTAATAACTTCGCAGCCGTTTGAATTTATAAGTTACACTTACATGAGCAATTACACCACTGGTCTGCTCTTGATACTTTTATGTTAAACCGCCTCTTTGTTAAGTTGACGGTCCCGATCTGAACTAGTCCGTAGCGGGGTCCTGCTCTGAACTAGTTGGGTCCGGGACCTAACTGGGTCCTGCTCTGACTGAACTACCACATATATACAGATCAAGCTTTAAACGTTAGACACAAATTTTACAAATTTAATGGTTTCGACGCAATTTTAGAAAATTTTTCAAAACTTTCACGACGAAAATGCCATTTTCGGCACTTTTTGGCCAAATCAGCTATGACATCCTTCAGCCTCAGCCGAAAAAAAGTGCGTCACGGGACGCACATGGCCAAAAAAAAGTGCGAAATTTCGGAAAAAAAGTGCGGCGTTTCGCACTTTTTGACGCAAAAAAAAACACTGAATGTCGGACAACTAACTTCAAGTTTAAGCTTTGTACATCAAGCTATTAATTAAAGTTTGAGGTACATAGAATGGGTTGTCTGACTTAGCGATATTGCATTTGTATGTGGAACCACTCAAGCATAATGTTAAACAGTATATAGAAATACTGACCATCATTTACCAAACAGTGCTAACTTCGTAGTTATTTTGTAACTAAAAATTTGCTGGTTTCAGCAACGTTACGAAGCGCGAATTGAGTGGCAGTTTAATTGAATTTCTTGAGCCCCAAACTCTCAACGCATGTCAAAGCATTAAGTATCTGAAAAAACCTAGGCACAATCAAACGCTTTTTGGGCTATGGAGTGGTTGAGGCATCAAACCTTCCTCCCCAATACTTGTGTCAGCTGGAGAAACTTTCTGGTCCGTGATGATGCTCCTATTAGCACTTCTGATAGTAGCACCACTGCACCAGCACGGACGATTCTACGCTGGCACCTGAGTCAGACTGTCAAAGTGCAAATATATGTATGCAATGCACTATAAAACACACTGTGGTATGCGAAGTGTGCGAAACTTTTAAAACATTCCAAAAGTGGACAGAATTGCGGAAAAATAATCCTATAGTCCGGCTGTCAATCATCTATTCTCATGCTTGCGGTCGTTTACAATGTTAAGTTTCTCGCAACTTCGCAAGTCATACACTCATAAACCTAACCTGATGGTCACTTTTTGTAACTTAATCACTATTTTTTCACGTTGAAAAGTATTTCAAATTTTTAAAATTGAAATTTGAAAACAGGACCCCCAAAAGCTGGTCTCGGTCTCGTAGGTCTCGTTTGGGTGGTCTCGGTCTCGGTCTCGGTTGCAAACCCGAGACTTGCCAACCCTGGTTCCTTCCTCCCCTACCGTCGGCAACCCGACCATGGCTTAAACTTAAACGCCGACAGGGGCTTACAAATACTACGACTGTGTGCAATTTCCTAATGACTGTAAGTTGTATGTGGTAGTGGAGCGTAGTGTGGGGGGTACCATGGGGAAGGCCATCTTGGCGATGATGTGGTGGTAGTCGTTGTTGCGCTCCTGGACCTGGGACTGCCCGGCGGCCAGATGGGCGCAGAGGAAGCAGAGGGAGGTGGAGTGGAGCAGGAAGCGGATGGCCACGCCCCCCTTGTTGCCCGCCGCGCCCGACAGCCCCGTCTTGACCACCTCCGAGCTCAGGTCGCGGACCAGGGGGGCCAGGTGCGGGCGGATGAACACGTAGAGACACACGCCCACCAGCTGGACCGAGTTGAGCAGGATGTAGCGGTGGTCGCGCGACAGCACCTTGCGCAGATGCTCTGCCCACAGTCGCTGGTTGGCCGAGCTGGCACTGACGATGTTGCTGGCGTTCAGGTCCACCATCTCCTCCAGGCCCACGGCGTACAGGTCCACGGGCACCGCGCGCTCACAGGCCACATCCACCAGCACCTGCAACACACACCACCACCACCATCAGGGGCGGTTCCAGGGGGGGGGGGGGGGAGCAGGGGGTGTGCGCAACCTCTTTTGGTCGGAAGGGGGGGGGTGCAGCAGCGATTTTTCGAAAAGTGCCTGCCGCAATGCAACAAATTTTTCGCAAAAACCAAAAATTCGCTAGCTTCTGGGGGCTGCCGCCCCCAGACCCCTGCTTTATATAATATGTTTTGCAATGACTTTCTCATCAATTTGTGGACTAGCAGTTTTCATAATAGATTGTGCTTGTTCACGCGTCAACTCTGAAGACTTTCTATGTTGTATTACCTTTAGGTCTTGCGGACTAATCCGAAGGTTTGTAGTCCAGATCCCACCCACTAGTATCACAGTATCTCTTTGAGCAAAAAGAGAAGAAAGTGACATGTTCATGTCTGTACTACCCAGCACTCGAGCACTTTATCTAACAGCGTGGGTACCACAAGTCTTTGGGAAGGCACCTGGAGTTTGTGAAGGGCATTTGCCTCAGGGCTGGTCTCTCCTCCATGGTGTTATGCTGCATTAGCATGTCTACACGAGTAAAACACATTATATATGCAGACTATAATTGTGTAATCCAGTGGC
>JASANF010004347.1:0-11452 GCA_030248245.1 Trissonchulus sp. WLG1_4 | reverse complement strand
ATTTCGAATCTTTGCCAAAGAAGGGCAAATTTTCGGCAAAATTTAGCTATTTTAGCAATTTTTTCGCTTTTTGCTCTTTTTTTAAAGCATTTTACTGCGATCTGGAGCAATTTTTGAGTGTTCGGGCACATTTCTTTCAGCAGAAAGGAGGGGGGGGCTTGTCCCAGTGAGTCAAATCTAAGGGGGGGCTTGTCCCAGTGGGCCCAAATTTAGGGGGGGGCTTGTCCCGGATTTTCAAATTACTACATATACCTCCGAAGTGTAAGACTGTGATTCAAAGAAAATCCGGATCACCGGTTTTCCTGTGTGATAGCTAAAATTCTATTCATTATATACAGTACATTGAAATGTGTTATGTTCCTTTTTAGCTGTTCGTGATTTGATAAAATGACCATATTCACCAAACAAAAAAGTCGGACAGCTCGCGTGGCGCTAGTGCTCGCAGTGATCGGGCGGACCGCAGTGGATGAGCTCAGCAGCTCGCCGTCACAGGAGCCCGGGCCCAGCCATGGCGGCCCCTCGTCTTCCTCCAGAGACGACACGCCCCCTACCACCACCTCGGCCGCCCGCGCCTCCGATCACGACCTGGCCAAGGAGAAAGGCCTCGCTCTGTGAGTTTTAGGCTTGTGTATAACAACTACATGTAACGGGGTCAAAATTTTGGGGGGGCCTCTCCGGCCAAATTTTGGGGACCCTTCCCCCCCTGATTGACCAAAAATATATACCCTAAATTTGTAAAAATTCCAAAAAGGTGACATTTTTACTAGATTTTGCCCAATTTGTGGGGACCCTCACCACCGGCCCTTCATTTGAAGGGGGTCCTTTTATCCCCCCCATAAACCAGTGGTGTACCAGGAAAAAATAAAGAATTTTTCAATTTTTTGGCCGAATTTGGTCAACTGGAGACGTATCAGAAATTTTTTCCGACAGGAAAATAAAACACATGATGGGTACGTCACATCAGACAGTGTATTACACAACTAAATGCAGCATAATATACTCGTGTAGACATGCAAATGCTGCATAATGTACTCATGTATACATGTATATATATATATATAGGCTTTGATGAAAGATAATAAGAAGGAATAGTAAGCCATAGAGTTGCAGGGGTCTGGGGGCGACAGCCCCCAGAAAAAAATTTGGGAGAATTTTTGATTTTTAGGCCAAATTTGGTCAATTGGGGACGGATCAGAAAAATTTTTCGGCCGGACCATAAAAACCAAAGGGTGGTCCCTTGTGTAAAATTTCCGTCTGGAAAAATTTCGGGGGGGGATGGCCGCCGCCCCCCCCCCCCCTGGGACCGCCCCTATATATATAACTATATATATATATCAGGGTTGGCGCGATAGCGCCCAACCCTAGAATAGGAAAATTTAGCACTATTGCGGATTTTGAGAATTTGAACTTTTTGTAGCTCAAAGTATAGAAGAGCTTTTTACACGAAATTTTGTGTGTGTACACCCCTTGGCAATACCTAAGTGCTGGCAAAATTTCAGCCGGATCGGTCAAGTATTTTCTGAGATACCCCCGGGGAGCCCCCAAAATTCACGGACTTACGCTCTTTTTTTTTCCCCAGAACTTTTCTCGCCGGTAGTTCATCCGAGCGACACCTTTTTTGGTTTTTCACATTTCGTATAGCCTGCAATAGACACGGAAAAAATGGTTTTGCTCGGGTGTTTCCGTGAGAGGCTGCGCTGGGAGGGGGGAAACCCCTTTTTTGGGGTCCAAAAAATGACTAAGTACGAAAAAGTTTAGCACACTTTTTAAGAAGTTGCGCAAAACGGCCAGTCATGATCTTTTGCATGTGAGGTGGTACAGTAGTGGAATAGAAACTAACATGGACTTTTTTTGAATTTCGGCCTATAAGCCCCAGGGCATGCCCATACCCCCCGCCACGTGTATTACGGGGGTAGGTTCGCTACGGGCAGTGGAGCTATCATGGTTATAGCTGGAGGTCTGTCGTTTTGTATACGAATATAAACCCATATGCTGTGCATTCACTGGTATTATCACTTTCTTGCTCAGATGTTGAATAGTCCCCTAGACGGTACCCCCCTGTTGGCTGTATGTCATGTATGCGCGTACGTATCTTCACAGTAGAATAATTAGGTTTGCTGTTTGTTTTTCATGATAGTTCAAGTTTTTTCGTGTAATATGGATTGTGAACTTGCGAACATATTATATTAATACCCATTGCCCCACAGATTGCCCCCCAGGATTGCCCAAAGGGGACTCGGGACCCTTTTGCATTTTTGGGGTTAAAATTTTTTTTTCGAGTTTATTCTCCAAATTTTGTTTCTAGGGGTAGTTTGGTGTCCTGAACACGAATCTGGGATTTATTTTTGCCTATACCCACTCTGGACACCCATAGCCCCCAGGGTGCCACCTAGGGGGTCAAAATGGGTCAATTTGTTCGAATTTGAAATTTTGATGTCCATTGGGGTAATTTGACCCCCTGAACACGAATCCGAGGTTAATTTTTGTCTGTGACTCTCGTGAACTCTCCTACGACCCCCTCCTAGGGTACCCCCCCCCCCACGACGGATCCAAGGGGTCAAGTTTTGAAAATTAGGATTTTGATGTTCATAGGTGTAATTTGACTCCCTGAACACGACTCTGAGGTCTATTTTTGTCTATGACGCTCGTTGAATTCCCTGCGACCCCACCACCTCCCTCAGGGTACCCCCTCCCCGACACGTGTCCAAGGGGTAAACTTTCAAAACTTGAATTTTGATGTCCCTGATTACGAATCCGTGGTTTTTTTTTTGTCTAGAGCCTTCCTGGAGTCCAATACCCCGAACGGGAATCCAAGGGGTCAAATTTTACATAGGTATTGTATATACATGTACACACTACACATCATACATGGGCAAGGTAGTTGAAATGAACCCGGGAAAACTAACAATTTCTTGCGCGGTCCCTTCACCCCAGGCGAAAGGGTCCATTGCAAAATGAAGTTAGTAGTCATTTAACCTAAATAAATTCACTGTCAGTGGCCCACCCAAAAAAAGTTTGAGGGGGAATGACTCTGAGTTTTTGTGATGGGTTAAAATGCACTTTTTAGTAATTGTAACATTTAAATTCAATAAATTCACACTCACAACCCAAGATCACTGAGTCACAGGCTGCAGGGCTCGGGGGGCAGCTACCCCCAGAAAAAATGGAGATTTTTTCAATTTTCAGCCCGAATTTGGTTAACTGGAGACGTATCAAAAAATTTTTCCGAAAGTAAAATTCAAACAAAAGATGGGAACGTCACATCTGACAGTATATTCCAAAAGTAAATTCAGCATAATGTACTCTTGTAGAAATGCATACATAGGCTTTGATGTTGATGAAAGCTAATAACACGAATAGTGAGCCAGAGTTGCAGATATCGGGGGGCGGCAGTCGCCAGAAAAAGATTGGAGATTTTAGATTTTTTAAAATTTTAGGCCGAATTTGGTCAACTGGAGACGTATATATCAGAAATTTTTTCCGACCAGAAAATTATAAATGGCAACGTCACAGACAGTGTATTACACATGAACACAGCATGATGTGCTTGTGCATACTGCATACATACCATAGGCTTTGATGCAAGGTTTCAAGGTATAGTAAGCCATAGAGTTGCAGGGGTCTGGGCCTGGGGGCGCAGTCCAAAAAATATTTGAGAATTTTTCGCTTTTTAAGCCAAATTTGGTCAAGTGGAGGGCAAATTTGGTCAAGTGGAGGGAGACGTATCGAAAAATTTTTCGGCAGGGCAATAAAAGCCAAAGGGGGGACCGCGCAATCAATCTAGAATTAGACTGCGCAGTCATTAGGAATGCGCAGTCAATTAAGAGTTGGACTGCGCAGACTATTTGTCGTTTTGGACTGCGCGGCCAACTCTTATTGGCTGCGCAACCCTACTGACTGCGCAGTGCGCAGTCTACCTCTAGTTTGACTGCGCCTGCGCAGACTATTTGGACTGCGTAGTCCAACTATTAATTGGCCGCGCAATCTTACTGACTGCGCAGTTTAACTCTAGTTTGACTGCGCAATCAATCTAGAATTAGACTGCGCAGTCATTAGGACTACGCAGTCAATTATATAATAGTTAGACTGAGCAGACTAATTGGACTGCGCAATCAATCTAGAGTTAGACTGCGCAGTCATTAGGATTGCGAGTTGGACTGCGCAATCAATCTCAAGTTAGACTGCGCAGTCAACTCTCACGTCCGTTATGCGCGCGGTCTTTATAGTTTACTCAAAGCAGCCCTCGCTCCGCTCGGGCTGCGCGGTCCAGCTCCGACCGCTGCGCGGTCGCGCGGTCCACCCGGGAAAGTCCCGGGTGAATCCCGGGTCTTGCCCATGTATGGTCTGGAGGGAGTGCAGTTGCCTTTTGGGAGGGGGAATGAGAACCCCCACGCCCATGTATCAGTCCCACCATCACCCCTACATCCACACTGATGCTCCAATGTGACCAATAGTGCTCACACGTAACACCAAGAGTACATAATAGTGTCTCACTCTATTTAGAAGAAGTGAGAGACACTCTCCTTTCTGCCTGTGTTATTGCGAAGGCAGATGCGCTCGTCGTACTTGGCGTGGCGTACTTGGCGTGGCGTGGCGTGATAACGACGAGCGCATCTGCCTGTGCTATAACACAGGCAGAGTGTCTCACACTTTTTCTAAATAGAGTGAGACACTATTATGTACTCTTGGTAACATGTATATGCATTTATTTTCGAACACATAAAATTCGAATTTTAAAGAGTAGATCGTACGTTCAGTATATATTTTTAGTTAATTTATGGGATTAGTCGATATTGTGCACACTGTGAGAACTAGTGTTATTTTGATACCATTTTGATACTTTTGATTGATATTTGCGTATTAACACTTTTGATACCACTATCAATATTAAAATTAGTGTCAAAAGTATCAATCATTCAAATTATGGTATCATATTTAGATTTTATCCGAGGATCAAATATCAAAAGTATATTTATCCTATTTCAATTCAAAGTATTGGGTTTATATCATATTTATATTTTTCCCGAGTATAATATATCAAAACTTATCATATTTAAATTCAAAGTGTTGTATTTATATCATTTTTTCTGAGTATCAAATATCAAAATTATCATATTTAAATTCCAAGTATCATCCAAGTATCCACCACACCGTGTGGCTACTAGCTATGTCGTCGGTAAGTTTATTAGGTAGGTATATGCAAAATGAAACCTAACTGTATATACATGAGTAAACCTAAATTGTATGCTAACACAAACTACTGCGGCATAGTTTAGTACACGTGAATCGTAGCCGAGTGCGTAATAATAGCCATTTGAAAACCTTCCACCCCCGAAAAATGTGCCAAAATTGTTAAAAAATTGATAGTTCGCACAAAATTTTCGGCCGCTGCCAAAAAGGTGCGCCAAAAATGAGTAAAAAACCGGAAAAGTGCAAAATTTTTCCTGCTTTCGAAGGAAATCAAAACAAAACCAGGAACACCTCCTTCTCCTCCGCTATTTTCGAATCAGTGCATCAAATCGGAAAGACTTACGGTTCCGCAAATGGACGTTAGAGGTCGACACCGACGCAAACGGTTCTGAACTAAACATAGCTAATGGGTCATGGTCGGTGAGCAGAGTGAAAGTTTGCCCATAAACATACGAATTAAATTTTTCCAATGCACCCAGAACAGCCAGTGCCTCTTGTTCTACTGTGGAATAGTTCTGCTCAGCCGGCGACAACTTACGACTTGCATAGGAGACAATCAGAGGACTGTCAAGATCGTTTTGGGCCAACATCGCTCCAATGCCTACACTCGAAGCATCAGTGTTTTATATGCTACATTATTTAAGTTATTTTGCGGTATCAAAACAGCAGTAGTAAGCTGTAAATTCCTCTGAGCGGAGTCACCATATATTGAAAATAACTAGAGAAAAACGCTTGGATTGTTCTGTTCCCTTCACTTCAAACGGGGAGTGCATTGGCCCTGCTCCACACTCCCCCCTTTTGCCCCCTTTTGAACCACTCCCGGTTGCAGAGTACTTCTGTTCATTGATTGCTGTTTGTGTAGCTAGTGTTGTGAGAAAGCATGTAAGAATCAACCATGGGTATATATACTGTTTCTGGCAACTGCATCAATCTATTTTCCGTTTTAGGACGAAGCGGAACGGCTGTACGAGAAAGGTGGTCGGTATGACCTGCTCAATAAGTTATATCAATCGCGTAACAATTGGAAAAAGGCAAGCGTTGATTGCGGTGTATATTAAACCATGCGGTTTATGAAATTAACGTAACTGAACTGGAATAGTTTAGTTTTCCAAGTATTTTTTATTTAGATTATGTTGTATACTTGCTAGATTGATTTGCTCGGTAAACACTGAAGCAAAACGCTATCGGGATCAGGTAATATGTCCCAATGTATAACGCTGTCAAATGAAACCGTTTGTACTTTGTAGATATGAAAAACTATTTACGGCTAGGGCTAAGCCTCCTGAGTCCAACTCAAAGTCTTCGTTCACCAACATGGTTTATTACCCGGTTTCGTGTAACATAAATAGCGTACAGTTAATGCTAAGCGCTAACATGTTGCAATTAGTGCCCTGTCCATGTCCTTTGTCGTTTTGTCTTTGAGGAGTTTCATAAAAAAGCAGCTAAACCTGCATAATATTCTTAGTTTGAACTAGAGTCCATTACTAGCCTGAACCGAAGCGATTCCGTCGTTTTTTCACATTCGATAACTAAAATCTGTCCTTGTCTCTGTCCATGCATCTTTTAAGGACATTATGACGTGTTTACTATTGCGCCCCTTGGTCATTCACTTTTTTGATGGGTGTTTCCTTGCAAGCGACGTCCCTTTTTACCCAGTATTTCCAATCGTCCAACGTCTCTTGGGTTTAGCCGTATGTTTAAGCTATTATTAGCTTTACTGGTGCCCCTTGGTTCTAATGTGGGACTATAGTTTGTGTGTTTAGGCCATCGAAGTGGCGGAGTCCTACGACCGAGTGCACCTCCGCAACACCTACTTTGCCTATGCCCGATATTTGCAAAGCATCGGTGCTTTGCAAGGCGCTGTGGACTAGTAAGCTTGAATCAGGACAGGGGTATACATGTTGAGCAGAGGAAGCCAAAGCAGTTTGCACAATTATATACCTCATTAAATTATTTAATAGTTGCTGGAGGGCAAACGATTACCTAGACAAACATTTCAAGGCGGATGTTTTGTGACACATGCCGGCCGGAAACATTTGTGGCGGATGTTAGCCGACCGTCCATTTCTGCACTGAAAACTTTTGTTCTGCTGTTCCTGTTGCCAGATTAAGTATGGCTCACACTCCCACACTCTACAGTCTACGCACGATTAATACGCATTGCTTTGAGATAGACATAGCGTAGGGATCGGCTCCGGGTCCATTTCGCCGCCCCCTTAATGGCCAGATGAGCTCAGCCCCCTCGATTTCCAGTTTGGACTACTTTTTCTTGGTTATCCATACATCGACTATGTAGGCATACATGTACACGGGGTCTCGGTCTGGGGGGGGGGGCTTGTCCCGGAATTTTCGAAATTTTAGGGGGGCTTGTCCCGACGTTTCGGGAGCTTTTTACAAATACGCAAAAATTTTCAATTTTTGCCTTAAAAGTAGGAAATTTTCGCAAAAATAGCATGTTTTTAGCGATTTTTTCACTTTTTGCTCATTTTTGAAGCATTTTACAGCGATCTGGGGTAATTTTTGAGTTTTAAGGCACCTTTTTTCAGCAGCCAAGGAGGGGGGCTTATCCCGACGGGACAAATCTGAGAGGGGGGGCTTGTCCCAGAATCTCAAATTTGGGGGGGGGGGGCGCTTGCCCCCCCCCCCAGACCCCCCATGTAAATCTGTATATGTAGGGAATTCTGCAGTATTTGGAGTTGTGACCACTGTCGTAGCAGCAATAGCCACAACAGTCTAGTCGCTATGGTGGTGGGGTTGCGGTCGCGGGGACTGGCCTGCGTTGTGTGACTGCACGAGCGCTGTGTGTTTAGTTACGAGAAGTCGGACACTCACCGCTGCCAGGTGCCTCGGATGCTATTTGACAACCAACTGCTGCTGGAACAATATGTGCTCAAGTCCTCCGACTCGTGCGTTCCCCTTACCACCTAGGCGCACGCACTGCACTGCACTTGTCAATCATCTCACTCTGCTTAATTCCTCCGACTCGTGCGTTCCCCGCACCAGCTAGGCGCACGCACTGCGCTGCACTTGTCAATCATCTCACTCTGCTTAATTCCTCCGACTCGTGCGTTCCCTGCACCAGATAGGCGCACGCACTGCACTGCACTTGTCAATCATCTCACTCTGCTTAATTCCTCCGACTCGTGCGTTCCGCGCACCAGCTAGGCGCACGCACTGCACTGCACTTGTCATTCATCTCACTCTGCTTAATTCCTCCGACTCGTGCGTTCCCCGCACCAGCTAGGCGCACGCACTGCACTGCACTTGTCAATCATCTCACTCTGCTTAATTCCTCCGACTCGTGCGTTCCCCGCACCAGCTAGGCGCACGCACTGCACTGCACTTGTCAATCATCTCACTCTGCTTAATTCCTCCGACTCGTGCGTTCCGCGCACCAGCTAGGCGCACGCACTGCACTGCACTTGTCATTCATCTCACTCTGCTTAATTCCTCCGACTCGTGCGTTCCCCGCACCAGCTAGGCGCACGCACTGCACTGCACTTGTCAATCATCTCACTCTGCTTAATTCCTCCGACTCGTGCGTTCCCCGCACCAGCTAGGCGCACGCACTGCACTGCACTTGTCAATCATCTCACTCTGCTTAATTCCTCCGACTCGTGCGTTCCCCGCACCAGCTAGGCGCACGCACTGCACTGCACTTGTCAATCATCTCACTCTGCTTAATTCCTCCGACTCGTGCGTTCCCTGCACCAGATAGGCGCACGCACTGCACTGCACTTGTCAATCATCTCACTCTGCTTAATTCCTCCGACTCGTGCGTTCCCCGCACCAGCTAGGCGCACGCACTGCACTGCACTTGTCAATCATCTCACTCTGCTTAATTCCTCCGACTCGTGCGTTCCCCGCACCAGCTAGGCGCACGCACTGCACTGCACTTGTCAATCATCTCACTCTGCTTAATTCCTCCGACTCGTGCGTTCCCCGCACCAGCTAGGCGCACGCACTGCACTGCACTTGTCATTCATCTCACTCTGCTTAATTCCTCCGACTCGTGCGTTCCCCGCACCAGCTAGGCGCACGCACTGCACTGCACTTGTCAATCATCTCACTCTGCTTAATTCCTCCGACTCGTGCGTTCCCCGCACCAGCTAGGCGCACGCACTGCACTGCACTTGTCAATCATCTCACTCTGCTTAATTCCTCCGACTCGTGCGTTCCCCGCACCAGCTAGGCGCACGCACTGCACTGCACTTGTCAATCATCTCACTCTGCTTAATTCCTCCGACTCGTGCGTTCCCCGCACCAGCTAGGCGCACGCACTGCACTGCACTTGTCAATCATCTCACTCTGCTTAATTCCTCCGACTCGTGCGTTCCCTGCACCAGATAGGCGCACGCACTGCACTGCACTTGTCAATCATCTCACTCTGCTTAATTCCTCCGACTCGTGCGTTCCCTGCACCAGATAGGCGCACGCACTGCACTGCACTTGTCAATCATCTCACTGCTTAATTCCTCCGACTCGTGCGTTCCCTGCACCAGATAGGCGCACGCACTGCACTGCACTGCACCTGTCAATCACCTAACTGTATAGTTACGATCTGTAACTCAGTGTATCACATGTACCGAACTGTAACTGTCATAGTGACTAATCACGACACTCCACCTTTAAGTCCAGCTTTTCTTACAACTATTTTTTAATTGTAACATTTTTTCTTAATTTGTTATTACTTGCTTGTAGCAGAAATTAAAGCGAACATCTTTCCTGGTGTCTCTCTTGGGGAATGGTGACGTTTTTCATTGTTCTTTCTGCCAAAACTTGGGCGTTCGACTTCGAACCTTCTATTTATCCACATGTTATTTCTGTTTGGCATCTCGATCAAATAACGAAGCCACCAATGTGTCATGCTGTCCCACTTTTTAGTTGTATGGTTCTGGATCTATCCATTGCCAGCTAAGGCAATTGGCTGATCCTCGGGGATTTTAACGCACACGATAACCTGTGGTCGTCCTCTCTATCAGACGCACGAGCTCTCGGGTGGAGCCAGATCGTCAAAAAGATCAGGACAAAAATCGTCAAAACCATCAAGCTGAAATTGCTGACGCTATTCCAAGTGCCAAGGCTTCTAAAGCCTTCGGTCCAGATGATATATGCACCATATACCTGAAACACTTTGGGCCAATCGGAATAAACTTGACGGCGCTCTTTAATTGCTTCTTGTCCTCTGGCAAATCTCAGATATTTGGAAGAAATTCGTAATAATACCATTGGGCAAACCAGGAAAGGACCCGCAGATTATAAGTCTTATCGCCCAGTGTTCCTTTTGTGCCCAGCGATAAAAATTCTAGAAAGAGCTATCTTGTCAGTTCTGAATACTCATCTCCCAGACCAAGAACATCAAGACGGATTCAGACCGAAACATTCTACTATCTCAGCTCTTCATGACATAACATATCGCCAGCGGTTTCAATCAACGTAAACCTCAAAGTCGTTCAGTTTTAGTCTCGCGGTAGACAATCGGTGGCGAACTTTCGGGAAGCGTAATGTTCGAATGGGGGCGGTAACATCTCCGAAACTGTTCAGTTTCTATCTAAAAGACCTACCTAAGCCCTCCCCCTGGGGTTAAGGTGGTCACCTTTGCCGATGATGTAACGATGATTGCCTCGGGCCCTCAACTCCAGCCTTTGTATGACGTCATCAATGACTATCTCCCCGAAAATGTCAATTTTCTCACAGTCTATTAGTGTCTCCATGGGAGAATCATCTGTGCCAGTGTTCACCCCGCACAACGCCCAGGCCAGCATCACCCGCAAGTCTTTATTAGTGGCACCCTTCTTCCCACTAGCGAAGGAACCGAAGATTCTAGGTATTGTCCATGACACTATGTATACCTTCACGCCACGTTGCCGCTCCTCCGCTGGCAAGGTCCGTCACATGAATAATGTGCTCAAGGCATTGGCGGGCACAAACTGGGGTCAGGATTGTGAAACTATTGTGACAACCTATAAAACGATTGGTCGCGCATTTGCAGAATATGCAGTGGGCTCCGGTAATAATTGAATTCAATTCGATCCAGTTTCAGTCTGGGCTCCGGTATTTATTGAATTCTATTCGATCCAATATATTCAATTTCAATCTAATTCGTGCCTACAACAGCTAACACAAAATGAAGCGACACCCTGAGCCCTGAGGATAGCGACAGGATGTCACCGCATGACAGGAATCGAACATCTGCATGTGGAAACCAAGGTTTTGCCATTAAAACCTTACGATGAAATGCTGTCAGAACAACTGAAATGATA
>JASANF010004346.1:0-28129 GCA_030248245.1 Trissonchulus sp. WLG1_4 | reverse complement strand
ATTATGAATAGGATAGTATAAGTATATTAACTATATTAATACTATTGCATAATTAAATAATTATTAATACTAATAATTATTTAATTATCAATTATCTTGTTCAAACGCCCTACAGGCAGCGGCGTTTTAGTTCGCTCGCCTGTACATGTTGCGATTGATAATATGCATGGAACTGGATCTGTTCGTGCTGTCCGACTGAATTTGACGACGTGCCATGAATTTTTGGCTCGGCTGTACTGGCCTCTGTGGCTTCGGGGCCCCTTCGGGATGGCGTTGTTGCAGGTTTTTGGATTTTTGCCGAACTGAGATATTTACCTGGGCTGCTGGGTCTGATTCTTGAAACTGGCTCTGATTTATGATGGCGTCCTCCAGTTGGTCTCCTGTGAGCTGGTACAGCTTTTTACCGCACCAATCTCCAGGCGGCGCTGAAAAATCAACGCCGACCGCCAGTTGGCCGCATCTTCATCGTCCAATGGGATGTTGAATGTCGCCCACACGGTGAACCGGTCGCTGCATCCAATTGACCGGATATTGAGTGCCCCGGCGATGGTCCTCGAATAAAAAGGTTTGCGCGAAAATTAGATCCAACCGTGCAGCGCCTTCTGCCCAGCAGTTCCCGGCCACCTGAGCGATACCCGGTCGGTCGCGCTTAATTACTCGGTGGCGGTCGTGCTGACGGAGAAAATCCGCAAGGTGGCGTCCGGCTGGGTTTTCTTGATTGCCAGGGTGGCCAACGGATCGGAGAGTAGTTCCAGCCAACCGCGATGATGGAGCGCTCGTAGCTGGCGTCCGGAAAGGCGATGATGTCTACGTTAGCAGGTTGGTAGCCCGAATGGGGGTAGATGCTGGCGACCAGTATGTCCATTTCCGCAATGCAGATGGTGCCAGTATAAGCTTCTAGTGATGTTCGTGGCAGCTGGACAGTGCTGGATTGAGGAATTGCTTCGCTCCAGATCAGCTTACCGCCCGTTTGATGCCCGTCCGCTCGGGCCTTACCTTAAAACATCTTACTTCCTGGTGTTAACTAACCTTCGACTGTGGGGACAGCCAGGTTTCGCAAATGCAAACGATGTCCGGTTTGGCTTTTTCCACCAGCAGCTTTGTCTCTCCGATTTTCTGCCGAAGACTGCGGACGTTGGCGAGCATGATGACCAGTGCCATGATGTTGGTGATGACAGGATGGCTGCATTATCGTGGTGTTGTTGGCCTAGACATCGTGCCCCAGGTTGAGGTTTATGCCAGAGGTGGCTGGTGCTTGGTCTAGCAGCTTCTGGGCCCGATTTATCGAAGCAAAATGTTCGTCGTTGAAATTGTTGGTGGTTTAAAAATGTTCGTGGTCGAAAATTTTTTGGATTGATCGAAACATTTGCAACGACGAACATAATACGTAATTATAGGACAAATGATCGTCGTTTGAAAAACAAATGTTCGTCGTTGAAAACAAATGTTCGTCGTTGAAAAACAAATGCTCGTCGTTGAAAAAGCAAATGTTCGTCGTTGAAAATGCTCGTCGTTGAAAAAACAAATGTTGGTGGTTGAAAAACAAAATGTTCGTCTTTGAAAAACAAATGTTCGTCGTTCAAAAAACAAATGTTCGTCGTTGAAAAAGAAAATGTTCGTCGTTGAAAACGCTCGTCGTTGAAAAAACAAATGTTCGTCGTTGAAAATTTTTTCAACGACGAGCTTTTGTCTTTTAGAACATAATAACGTTCTAAAAAACCAAAGCTCGTCGTCTGAAAAATTTTTCAACGACGAACAACTTCAACGACGAACTTTCAACAACGAACATTTGTTTTTCAACGACGAACATTTGTTTTTCAACGACTAACAATTGTTTTTTCAACGACGAACATTTGCTTTTTCAACGACGAACATTTTCAGCGACGAACATTTGTTGTTTCGATAAATCGGGCCCTGGTAGTTGCTAACGAAAGCATTTGCAATGCGTGAACAAAACCTCTCTTGAAGCACAGGCATGAAGCATCCGCAAAAATATAGGCTGATCCTGTTTGACTCGAAAATTCCCATTTTGACGGTTTTTCTTTGTTTAGAATTTTCGTTACAAGTTATATATATTCACATTTCAACAAAAATATGAATTATCAAAAGTATTTTATTTAAATCCAAGTATGATATTTATATCATATTTGAATCATTTTGCGTCAGCAACGACGGCGCGCCTAGTTACTGCCGCATTATAAATAAACCGGCAGCCCAAAGGGGTTGGCATCAGCCGTTCAAAACATGAATATTACTGGAGCCTAATGAACAGGTGGCGTTCTATTGATTGGTGAAACCTATTTGGCAAGCTTCACACGCACACACAGAGCCCCTAATGCATATCATATGTATAATTTCATAGTCAGAAACTTGCATATAAGTCCATATAAAGACGTTTAGTCACTTGTCCGTCTGTGGTTTATTATGCACACACAGGTATATATTATTCACGGTTCCTTGTTCACACACTTATATTTCGCAATGACAGTTAATTTTCGATTGTAAATTATGACCTTATGTGGCTTTTGCCAGTTATCTCACAATCATTGTGGTCAATGTTATATGTGTGTAACTATTAGGACTTGTGACAACCTATTGCATTGTTTAGATTAGCACTGACTGACTCAGCAGAAGAGCTTGTTTAGTTGCCGTTTATATATGGTTATATGCTTATGCGAAACTCATTTTTGAGCCATCATGATTACGGTTCTTAGATATTGTTTCAGCAAAATAGAATAGCTCGAAAATTGAATACTAAGAGAACGTTCTGGTCAATAATTTTAGTTCTGTTTTTATCTTTTCTCGAGAATAAATAGTTTATATTTGTAGCAGATTAAGTTTGAAGTTATGTCAAAGATTCCATTGCTTTTGTTAAAGTTTTACACGTGCAGCATTCGTCGCATTGAAAAATCTGATTTCCGCGAATAAAAAATTGTGCTATAAAACAGCTTAACAGTTTAAAAAAAATCCTATTTTTTAATAGGTGCTTTTTGGAAAAGAGGAGAATTTGTTAAATGTCAAACGCTGGCAGATATGTACGTTGTCAATTTTTGAAAAATGAATGGACTAGTTTAACTAGTATAAAATGGTAAAATAAATAAAATGTAGAAAAAAATATTCAACTTGGTCACTTTTTTGTTTGAATTTATTACCACTTAGTCTGCCATTGATTTCTAGTTCCTTTATTCCTTTTTTTAGTTACTTATATTTTATTGTTCTTTAGTTTTAGGTTCTTTTATTGTGACAAAATTAAGTTATGGAGTGTTCAGGGCTGCTACATAATCTATTGTGTCTGTGATCAGTGTGTAAACTTCGTCAGTAGGTTCAGGAATAGGTTACCTAATTGCTTCCTGACTTTACCAAATTTGGTATGTACAGTGCAGGGTTGTTTTTAATCATTAAAACACACTTTAAATAGTAATATCAAATATTGATCAATATTGAAATTGAAAATGAGTTGCTTAAATTGAGAGTGGCATTGAAATTGAAAATCATTTCATAATTGACAACAACAACAACAACAACAACAACAACTCTAGTACAGTGTACGATTTACTTACTAAAAAGGTGGTCTGCATTATCGTTTGAGCAACTTTTTTTATTAAAAACACCCTTTTTAAATTCATTCGTGCGTTTCCGACAATAATTTCTGCCTTAAAACATTTTTCAAACCTCACATTCGAAATACAAGTCACAAAAAATAGCGTCTCTTTAGTGTCGTACATTATGACCCAACTTAAAGTCGAGTTTAACCTTAGTAGCCCTACATACACTAGTTAGTAAGTTTAAAATTAAACACATTGTTTCCTGTTAAAACTTTAAATGTCATACTTTGCTGTTGTATTTTAAAACTTCTTCAAAGTCTCAATAATTGTACCAAATTTTACAGCATCTGACACGACAACTTTAAACCGTTGTAAAAAAGTTGTTGAAGTTACTGTTTCTGATTCGAGAATTTTTCGTTCTGTCAGTCTTTCAACTTTGTAGTTCGCCCGTGTGTGTAATAGTTGTTATCAACATTTATAGCTAAAGCACCTGTTGCTTTACAGTTTTTGTACTTTATACACATTCCTATGCATGCGTGTAACTGTGTGCAGGTATTTTTCAAAGGGGTTTAATTTTTTTATGATGCATACCTTTTTCGATTTACAAAAATTTGATGTCAAAAAAATCTTTTTCCAACTAAACGTCTGTTGGTCGATTCTATTATGACTGGAAGTTTTTTAAAAGCCAGCCTTTTTGCTATAACTTTTTCGTGCCATAATGACACAACAATTTTAACCATGTTTACACTGTCACTTCTTATCACTGTTTGTACCAAAGTGTATATTTGTTCAGTTGCTATACTTAAAGCTAATTTTACCAGCAATGCTAAAGTCTGACCAAAAAAATGTTGACAACACTGAGAGAAAACTGGTGGAGTGATTTTAGCAGCTACTCTCTGAACTCTTGACAGCTAAACTGCTCTTTTCCCAATGAAATCACATTTTTGTCTCAAGTGTTCAACAGCAAGTTATTGGTCAGGCTTTACATAGGCTTTGCCGTAAGGCTCGATTCTACAGCCGTGTCCGCTTTAAGCCCGATTCTAACTTGTCCTTATGAACACAGGGACAGGGACAAGGACAGTTTTCGGTCAGCTACATACTGTGAACAATTGACACAAGCGTTTCGGCTATTTTTTTGCATACGATCTGCAAGTGATCCCAGCAGTAATCATGCGAAAAGTTGGTTTTTTTGGCCAGGGAGTTTTCTTGGAATCGCTTAAGGACAAAACGATAGGGACAAGGACAAGGACGAGTATGAACCGGGCTTAAGCCCGGTTCATACTCGTCCTTGTCCTTATTGTTTTGTCTTTAAGCTATTCTAAAGAAACTGGCTGGTCAAATGACTTAGTTTTATATGAGACGAAACTATTTTTTAAGTCTAGCTTGCATGCAAGAAGTAAGAACTTAGAAGAAAAGATTTTGTCCATGCTTTGTAATAGCTGGCAGAAGTTTGTCCTTGTCCCTGTCCTATTGTTCTTAAAGACAAGTATGCACCGTTCTTTGAGTAGAAATACGAATTTGTTCAAATACAAAACAATCATGCCACAAGCTGTAATAGGTATTCTATTAGTGGGGGGTGATTATTTCGTAATTTTGCCGACTGAACAGACACACGGTTGTAAGCGACAAGCGTATCATTTGTGATCACACTTAAATCCATACTTTCAGAAAAATCACCCAAAATGGCCTTTCCAGAAATGAAACCAGCGGATATTGCCTGGACCGTGTTTCATACAGTTCGAACCATTCTGGTCACAATTGCCCTTGTGATTTACGGCGCCGTAATTGCGTGTTTGCCCGCTGGTGTTTTGCCCAGAAAAGATATCAGTGGACAAGTGGTCCTTATCACCGGGGCTGGAAGTGGTTTTGGCCGACTTTTAGCCCTCAGATTTGCCAAACTGGGTGCTAGGTAATATCAGCATATTGTTTAATTAAATGTATTATACTATCCTTATTTTCATGCAAATTAATTACTAATTAATTAATATTAATTAATTAGTATTTTTGTTAATATCAAAAACACGTGAGGTTTTGTCAAAATGTAACTATTTCATCAAAGAAAACTGGTTACCTAAATTTTCAGCATTTCGTTAAAGTTATTAAACTATGTATGATCAAAAATTGCTGTATCCTGAGACAAATTAAAGCTTGTGATTTTATGACGAAAAGAGCGCATTTTCAAACTATCAAGAGTGCAGCAAGTAATCGTAAAAATCTTGCCATTTTTTATTTTGCCTCAGGGTTCAGCAGTTTTTGGTCAAAAATTTGTTTGTTTTTCGTCAGTTACTATAAAAAATATTAATTGATGAATTAATTGATGTAGTGTAAATTAATTAAATATTAATAATAATTTATTTAATTTCAGACTGGTCTTGTGGGACATTTCTGCAGAAGGAAACGAGGAAACAGCGCGAATGTGTCTCAAGGAGGGGGCCCACGTGGCCAAGACCTACATTTGCGATGTCAGGAACTACAAACAAGTTTATGAGTAAGCTAGACATATTCTGGGGTATTGTAGATTTTGTAGACACTTAATCGTAACATTGCATATCATAGCATATCCGTTTCAACTAAAATAACGCAATATATATTAGGACGTTAAACTTTGCCAAACGTATGCAGTTATCCTCAAGCAAACGTTCCAAATACCTTTTAATTAGATGCCTTATTTGCATAGAATAAGTTTTCATATCCGGTAAGTCACTAAGGTGTCTAACTTTATATTAGTTCCAAAACGCTGTTTTAGAACGAAATAGAACAGTGTATATTTTTAAGACTAGGCCGTCAAGTATCGTCGGACGTGGGTGAGGTAGACATTCTGGTGAACAACGCCGGAGTGGTGAACGGACGGATGCTGACTGAGTCATCGGAGGATGCCATCCAGAGAACCATCGACATCAATCTCACAGCACACTTTTGGGTTAGACCTACCTAGAGTAGATTCATATTTACAGCCGTATGTCCGTTCAGCCGGAAAAATTACGAATAATCTAAAACTATCAGACCGCGGTGGGATTATTAAAATATGTGACAAATTATCACGCCACTAAAAATGTAAACGATCATTGTGGTGTATTCATTTCGTGCTTTTGTCGGCTGAACAGGCATACAGCAGTAACTGATATAGCGTTATCTACCGTGCGAAATGTTCTTCACTGAGCTGAGTTTCAGATGACAGTGTTGAGTGTAAATCTATCTTGGGACATATCAATTATGCTTCAGCCAATAATCACTTGAAAAATCCGTTTGCAGAATTGAGAGTATATACATAATAAATAATTAAGCATAAATCGCTCAACAATTGACTTATTCTGACATACCTAATCACTTCTTAGATTAGGTAGACTCAAGAAACATCTTTAGTGAACCCCAACCATTGAATTGCTATTGAATAAATTTACAATCATTTCAACTTTTTATTATCTTATGGTTTTTTCAGACCCTGAAGGCTTTCCTTCCGTCTATGTTCAAGCGCAATCATGGTCACATTGTCTCTGTCGCCAGTGCAGCCAGTTATATGGGTTAGTTTCGTATGGACTGTTTATAAATTCGGATTAAGTAGATTAGATTAACTCGAATAACATATGTAGCAATAACAACACCATGATGGAAACGTCTTGAAATTAGATCCGACTGATGTATGATAATAATGACATTGCGCGTGAACTTTCAATCGAATAGGTGGTACGGAATGTTTTTCCTGTTGTGCCACAGCACAACAGGTCTTTAATTTTGATTTTGGCGTTATAACACTAAACTGAGCAAGAAATTTGTCTGTATGCATGTTTTACTTCAGCTCAAATCTCTATGTGCGTGTGTCACCTAGAATTACAGTGTTAAATTACACTGAAAGGCTGGTAGCTCAGTAGAACACAGCTATCTGCAGTGTAACGCTAACTTAATGGAATTTGCGACTTCAAAAAAGTTAATTAAGGGACGGAATCGAACCATTTGTCCTCAGGTTATTAATCCAAAGCGCTGCAGCTGAACCAACCGGTTCCTACAATTAAATCTCAATAAATGAATTATTTAAAAGGAACATCGGACTCAAGCTTTCAGTGATAATGACTCAGCAAACATTTCTTCACTAAACTTACTTCAACGTAAATTCTAAAAATATATACTGATCAACGAAATGATTATCGATGAATCAAAATCTTAATAAGGCTGTTGATGTTATCTTACGCTTGTAATCACAGAGCACCAGTTGCCATGTTGACTTTAACAATTACTAGGAAGCCGAAATAGCTTAATAGGAAGTTGGGAGTGCGTTAGATTGAAGATCTAAAGGTTCCTGGTTCGATCCCGGGTTTCGGCAACTTTTTTAAACTTATTGTAAATTTGCAGTTTTTAATAAGTTTGTCTTTTGCCTTATTTTTATTTTTCCAGAAACTAGGAATAAATATGCATTTTAAGGATTTTACTTTGCGTTATTTATTCAAGGCATTTCATGTTGACCTTAGCCTATGAACGCGATGCTTTTTTCTAAATTTGATCGCTGCGTATTATTGATATCGTTTTATTTTTTTCTCTGAAAGATACCTGCAGACTAGAAATTGATTTAATAAACTCCGTAAGCAAAAGACGCTGCTCATGACTTTTGAATTAGAATGGTGTTATGATACATCATTTTTTCGTGTGAGAGACTTCTAGCTCGTTTTTACACAATTTGTTGTGTGGGGAAACACCTTCAATATTTTGCATACACAGTTTGCTGAAAGAAAAACTACGCCAGTCTTTTATATTACACAATTTGAAGTAAAATAATTGCTGCACAACAGGTTTTAGCTGACCCACTGGTCAGCTTACTTGAAAGTGTTGCTTAATACTTACCTACTGAAGGTTTTGCCGCAGATTGGGCTTGTTTCAAAAAAGTTGAAAGTTTGCGTTTTTCAGAAATCGAGTGGTTTTAAAAAAGCAATAATAGCATGCTGACATGCCAACAGACCAAATGTCCCTTTATGGAGTTTTCCGAGACTGTATGCACGACAATCCATGATCCATGAGAAATCCTAAAATAGGTTCCAGTTTAATCCTCCAGTTTGCGACATGACGTCAAGGTCTTGTTAGTGGCGTAATTCTTTTGCGAAAACATAACATACTGTATGGCTGTAAGTATGAATCGACCCTTCTATTTCAGGCGCGTCGCAGCTGACAGACTACTGCGCATCCAAGTTTGGCGCCGCTGGTCTGATGGAATCGGTGATTGGTGAGGCGAGGGTGCTCAACAAGGACAACGTATATACCACCATTATTTGCCCGGGCTATATGGACACTGGCATGTTCAAGGGCGCACACTCGGGGTGAGCATAGACAGGAGCAAGAGTACATAATAGGGAAGAGTATGACACAGTGACACACCACACACAACATTGTGCTACATGGGTAGTCGGTCAGAACGATGCTGCGGCCTGAGGCCGAAACAGCACTTTTAACGTCTTGATTTGAGAGGAGAGGTTACACACTACACTAGAATCTAAAGCCGGGTTTACACGAAGCAATTTTCACGCAACTAGGTTTTCACGCAATTTTCAAGCAACTTGCAAATTGCGTGAAAATACACTGTTACACGAAGCAATTTTCACGCAATGAGCACGCAATTTTCAAGCCACTAGTTGCGTGCAATTTTCACGCAACTACCAATCAAAATACAGTATTTTGAACGCGCGCTCAAACGTGAAGGCTCAGATTTTGATTATTTTTTTAAAAAACTATAAAATTTTTAATTATTAGGTCGAAGTTGATTAGTTGGACGCGTATCGAATAATTTTTCCGCCCCGGATCATAAAAACCAAAAGGTGACCCTTACGTAAAATTTCAGTTGAAAAAAATTTCGGGCCCCATTACCCCTCCCTGGCTACGCCCTTGTGCGTGTGCGTTAGTAAAAAACAACAGGCGCATTGGAATGTATGTATATATTTGTTGTTCTACCGAACTGCGCTCTCAGCTATCCACGTGACTGCCAGCCGAAATTTGATTGGCAGTTGCGTGAAAATTGCTTGTGGCAGTCGCGCAGAGATCGACTGCTAAATTTTAGTTGCGTCAAAATTGCGTGAAAATTGCTTCAAATTTTGCTTGCTTACACGAAGCAATTTTCACTCAACTGAAGTTGCTTGAAAATTGCGTGAAAAAAATTGCGTGGAAATTGCGTGAAAATTGCTTCGTGTAAATCCGGCTTAAATCATGATTTCATAGAGGGACCATGTCTTCATTTCAGGGGTGTCATCCTCGTTGCAGCAAAGCTATTATTGTATACCGATATTATTTTCAAGACACCACCAATACCAAATAGCGTAGTACCCACCCGCCCATATTATGTTTGTTTGTACGGCCACTTAACTCAGCTAATCAATGATTTCATTTCAGGTTTTTGCCGATGCTCACTCCTGAGATGGTGGCTGACCGCTCCATAGACGCCATTCTCACCAACCGAAGATGCATTATCGTGCCCAAATACCTCTATTTTCTTGCCTTTTGTAAATCGTAAGTAACGCCTGTTGTCGGACTATTTTATTTCATTGCGTCCGTTCTGCAAAAAAGGCATTTTTTTTGCATAGCTGAGGCGAGTGGCTCCTAATACGAGTATCTCAATGCAGTAGGCAAGTGTGCGTGTGCGCCTGCTCATGCTCCTTCGTGTGAATACTGAATAGGCCTTTATTTTCATCTTTCATATCTACTTTTCCATTTCCTACAATTAGGTACCTATTGAACTTGAAAAAGTTAAGCACTTTTTTGTGAATAGCAATCGTTCTGTTGACACGATTCTAAATCTAGCTGTTTCAGATTCATGCCTCCCTGCGCTCTGCTGTATCTGGCCGACGCCACGGGACTCCAGGAATCCATGAAAAACTTTACTGGACGGCGATAGACTTTTTTTGAAAATCCAAAAAATAGCTATGATAAAAAGTTTATTTCTGCTCCAGTGGTATCAAACTTTTGGGAAACACCGTAAAACTATTGAAACTTGATGTTATGTAGTCACTTTTGTTTTTGGAAACGTTATTAAAATATACGATATACATATTAAGTTTATTTCATTTTAAAGACACTGTTGCCAACATATTGTAGCACTTATTTTTATCATCAAATGTTGTGTAAGATTACAACCCCGGTTCACTATTAAAGTTGAGGCCGCTTTTAAGTGTTCATCAAATTAAAACCTAAATCGTTCCTGTTTTACCATCAAACTAGTTTTGTTAAACCTATTTCTGTTTTGTTTTGTCTGTACGATATTACCTGTTGTTGCCATATTTTCCATATTAATAAAATGTATCATCATGCAACAGAGCGTCAACAATTTCCACTAAAATTATTTAATCGGATAAAGTAAGGGTCGATTCATACTTCTGTACGGACATGGGACAAACAGCCAAAATGAATCCAAAAAATGACAAAAATACGCATTGATAGTATGACCTACTGAAGTATGAATCTAACCTAATTAATGGGTTCCATCAAAATGCTAATTCTGCATTAGTTATAGTTTAATTCAATTTAAAACACATCACAACAATAAACTTGGCACTTGGCTTAATCAATATCAACAGCATACAAACAATAAAAATCAATTAAAAACTGCAATTAATTGAGCAAAATAGAACAGCACACACAAAATTGAACTTTCGACATTGAGGCGCAACTCAATTATAAGGTCGATGCATATAACTAGCCAATAGCCATGTAACCGACAGTTCAACAAAATCATGCCACTGATACTGTCAAAAACGCCCGCCGTTATAGCGTTTACGATTACAACCTTCCTTCCGCGGTATAATTTGGAGAGCTACATAAACATAAGTAATGTCAAGTTAAAATCGAAAATTAAAATGTAGTATAATAAATATTATATACTGAAAAATTAAAAAAACCGAACCGACATGCTACGGTTGTCGCCAGGGGCTTGTTGTATAAAAATAACAGTGTTAAACTGTAATGTTAGACTGTTAATTAACAGTGTTGGAATTTTCGTTGCATAGAAAGACTGTTAAAAACTGCTAAATTCTAGCAGTGTTTTTAACAGTTTAACAGTGCAGCAATTTTACGCAACCATCACTGTTTTTTCGAAATATCTGAAATTTTCATGCTGTAACCCCCTGTAAATTATATATCATTTGAAAGCGCAATATCTCAGCTTTCAGATGAGATTAAATTTACCAAATTTTATCAAATCTACGGTTTGTTACGTAAAAAAAACAAAAATTGCAAATCGTTGAAAATTATTGCTTATTTGAATTTTATGCTATTTATCTGAGAAATTCATGTTGTAACCCCCTATAAATGATACATCATTGGATAGTGCAATGTCCCAGCTTTCAAATAGCGTCAAATTTACCTCATTCCAGCCAACGTACTTTTTGGTAAATACAAAAATAGTGAACCCTACAAATTATCATTAATATCATTTAAATATTTTTATATACATTCTAATTTAGAATGTAATACATTTTAAAATCACATAATAAATGTCTGAATTTTGTTCTTTAAAATTATTATTCTATAAATTTAATCTCACGCTGAAGTAATCTTTCACCTGTATATTTCATAAGTTTACATAATATTAATTGTGTCTGTTGTCACTTACAGCAATTTTTTCATAAAGCATTCGTTTTGTTTTTTAACTTTAAAATTTTCATTTTATCATTGGAATTAGGTTAAGATGTTTTATTTAACATTTTTTCAAATTCAAAATTTAGCCAAACTGCTTTAAAATGGCGTAATTTTGACACTTGAATGCGACGTTTTTCAATAGCACCGGCATTCTGCGGCACGTGAAGAATGAACTCATCGTCAGAATCCGACAAATCCAGCATGCTCAATTGAAACTAGAAACTAAAACCAGTGTCTTGACTTACAAAATCATGGACAAATACAGATTGCCAAGTACTTTTTAAAAACTATAACTTTTGTAAAGTTTTATGCTAATTAAAGCTCTAACGTAATAACCAAAATACACCAAAAAATTGTGCTCTTAGTAACTTTATTGCTAAAACAAAATTAACTAAATAAACTGGTCACGCCAAAATGTATTCCTAAACGAGCGGTAAGCAAGAAACAAGACAACTTAAATTTGCAAAGCTAAACCTTTCAAATTAATTTTGAAATCATAAAAAGACCAAAAAGTATAAAAATAACAATCTATTATTTAGGTTATTATTTAGACAACAATCTATTGGCTGTCAATTATGCATGAATTAAATTGAAAAGAAGTCTGTGTTGTCAAAAACAATTCTAACAGTGAAATTTGACCGTTAGAATTTAAGGCAAATTTTAACAGTGTAGGCCTACGCTGTTAATTTTCATGCAACTAACGCGATTTCTAACAGTGTTAAAAACACTGTTATTAACAGTTTAGCAGTCTGCTAAGCTGGTAGTTTTCATCAAGAGTACATAATAGCTTCTCACTCTATATAGAAGAAGAGTGAGACACTCTGCAGCCTGCCTGTGTTCTAGCACAGGCAGATGCGCTGGTCGTTTTCAGGCTACATGTTGACATTCTATGCAACATGTGACTAGCCAATCAGCGCGTAGATTCCCTGCGTAACACACTTTAGTATATAATCGCTGATGCGTTGATAAGCATTAAGATATGGATAAAAGCTTAATAACTCATTATTTATTCATAGTCTGCTTGCAAAAACATTAAAAAAGGTTTGTAAATACCTCTAGGGATATCTTGGCAAACTTTCGGCGAAATTGAGTGACAAACTTTTGAGATATAAACTTTTCTGAATTTCTTCAAAGTTTCTCAATCAATTTCGCTGAAAGTTTGCCAAAATATCCCCAAGGGTATTTGCAAACCTTTTTTAATGTTTTTACAAGCAGACTATGAATAAATAATGAGTTTTTAACCTTTATCCCTATCCCGTTTTATGATTGGAGCACGTGCACAGGCGTCTGCCAATCAGAGAATAGAAGCTCGCTTCTGATTGGCCAGTCACTTGTTGCATAGAATGTCAACATGTAGCCTGAAAACGACCAGCGCATCTGCCTGTGCTAGAACACAGGCAGGCAGGAGAGTGTCTCACTCTTCTTCTATATAGAGTGAGACGCTATTATGTACTCTTGTTTTCATGCAACGGAAATTGGTGTTAAACTGTTAAACTGTTAAACTGTTAGACTGTTAAAAATTTTATGCAACAAGCCCCAGTATAAATTAGTTCTCGACAGTCAGGAAAAAACGAGTTTAAAAAAATTAATTTTTAATCTTACTTAAACCAAGTTTTTCTCAAGCCCAATTTAAACTTATTTGATTTTCAAAAAATCGCACAAGTAATAAAAAGGGATGAAGCTACAGCATCGTTGGTTCTATCAACTCAACTCCATCACAATGATATGGCAACAAAGCGAAATTGCCGCATGCAACAGCACAAAACTGAAACCGCACTGCTTTTAGTGCTGTAAAGCTCGATTCATACCTGTCCTCGAAGGGTAGGGCACGTTAGCTCAGTCACTGTGGATTCATGAACAAAAATGGCAAAGCTGCCTTTGTATTGACCGCATCTTTGTTCATAGCAAAAAACTTCAACATATGATAAGACAGTTTTCTTGGAAATTTCAAAAATGACTGAAAAAAAATGACAGGAAGACAGGGTTTATTTTTTCATTTTTTCTTGGCGGCCAGCTGGCCACTAGACCCAATATTTTAGTGGCCAATGCAAAAATTTAGTGGCCAGTTTAAAAGATGCGTTCACAATCGTACCTACTGAGTTGAAAACAATGAAAATTACCTAACCGAGAGGCCTGTCAGCTTTCAGAAGCAAGCAAACTTGAAAAGTTTACGAAGTTTTCTGATTTTACAAATCACAAATTCACTAAAATGTCATTTTTGCAATGGCAAGACAGCTACAACGATACACTACATAGTGTATATATTAAGCAAATAAACTGCCAACAATGCAGTCAAGTACACATACTACACATATTGTCATGAGAGACAAACCCACAGAGTCGCAGGGGTCTGGGGGCGGCAGCCCCCAGAATAAAATAGCATAAAATTTTTGGTTGATTGGTCGTATTTGGTTGATTGGAGACGTATCAGAAATTTTTTTCAGCAGACAGGAAAGGTAAATCGAAAGGGGGAACGTCACATCACACCATCGTGTATTACACAAGTAAATGCAGTATAATGTACACTCCTGTACACATGCATGATGCATAGGCTTTGATGAAGGATAATAGTAAAGAATGGCAAGCCACAACATTAAATAGATCTTGGGGTAGCAGCCCCCAGGAAAAAATTAAAAATTTTTTCATTTTTAGGACAAATTTGGTCAACTGCGGACGTATCGGAAATTTTTTCGATCCGGCGATAAAAACCAAAGGGACTCTTGTGGTATCCACCCCGCCACCTAGATCCGCCCCGCCCCCGATATATGTAGACTAGTATGTAAAAGTCCCCTTTGTCAGATACAACAAAAAATTTGATGAAACGGACGCTTTCTTGCCACAAAACAGCTGTTGTGCTGCTCTATGATTTACACGTACAATTTAATGCTCAAAGAACTTTTGGTTTCGGTTTTTACATGTGCGATGTGCCTTTACGCGTGCTGCATTGCGTATAAATTTGAGAAAATGGCAGAACCTAAAATTCACTTATTCGGGTAACCCCCCCCCCCACAAGTCAATGACAAGGATCAACAAATATTTACAAGAAAAAATTGATATCGCTGTCAACGAAACCGAAAGAACTACCGCGATACAATAGAGCACACTCAGATGACAGTGCGTATAAGCATTAAACCTCAAGAGTGAAAACTGCAGTATATATATATACATCGTTATTGATAACCTGCATGGGGGTCTGGGGGCGAGAGCCCATAGAAGCCGGGCGGTTTTTTTTATTTTGAAACACATTCTTCATGTTGAACTTCACTTTTCGGTGGCCAGATTGGCCACCAGCCCAAAATTTTTAGTGGCCAACCCATAATTTTAGTGGCCATGGCCACCAGTTTGGCCCAAAAAAACGCTGCAGCAAAAAGTGAGGAAAAGTATGAACCGGGCTTTAGGATCGACAATTCGAAAAAAACTTAAAGACAAAGGACGGTAATATATTTAAACAATAATGGGAAAGGAAAACGAAAAACACTGGGAACCAAATCTGACCTGAAATGTCAGACAAATTTGTCTCTATTTGTATTGTCAAAAAACGGAAAGCCATTCTTACTAAAGTCTAACAAAAAACAGTTGCACCACTTGAGAAAATAAAACATGTGATTTCGTTACGAAAGAATAGATTTTGATTATCAAGAGTGCAGCAAGTAGTCGCAGAAGTCATGACACTAAAAAAAGTAAGTGGCGCATCTATTTTTTTGTCAGCTTCACACAGCAACAACATCGGTAGGTCCCAAGGCGGAACGAAAGTGTTCATCTCTGATTTTCAGACCAGCGCTTTACCATTTGAGCAACAGGGCCAATGCTGAGCTGTCATTAATTTTCTCAAGTATCAAACGGATCTGCCATACTTGACAGTATTGCTTATGCATGGCACCAAGAGTACATAATAGGATTATAGTCCTATTATGCAGGGTTGGCAGTCTCGGTCTCGGTCTCGGTCTCGGTCTCGTAAAAAACCCGAGACTAGGCTGGTCTCGGTCTCGGTCTCGGTCTCGGTAGGAAAACCGAGACCTGCCATAGGGTGGTCTCGGTATTTCAGATGAGACTTAAAGTTTTCAAAACTTACTAAAGTTACGAAGATTTTTTTGATAATGTTGAGTTTCTCGCAACTTCACAAGTCATACACTCATACCTTATAACCTAAGGGTCATTTTTTGTAATTTAATTACAAATTTTTCATAATTCAAAGTATCTCAAAAAATTTTGAAATTGAAACTTGAAAAAAGGTCCCCCAAGGGCTGGTCTCGGTCTCGTAGGTCACGTTTGGGTGGTCTCGGTAGCCGGTCTCGGTCTCGGTCTCGGTCTCGGTTGCAAACCCGAGACTTGCCAACCCTGCTATTATGTACTCTTGATGGCACAAACAAAATTGTTTTATCAGTAACAAAATTCCACCATAATTAACTAACATAATGTTAGTGAAAAAAAGCTAAGATTTTTCAATTTTTTTATACGAACAAAAACGACACGGATAAACATGAACTTAACCATAAACCCAACCCAGTTTAAAACACACACATGGAACCATCATAATTAAATAATGAACAATTCATGTACTATAATCACAATAAGTGATGAAAATAGCATAAATAAATTTCTAACTATTTAATTAAATTATAATTGTAAATCAAGGAAACAGCAAGAAAGATCACACTAGAACGAAAACGACTGCATAGTAAAATACTGAAAACAAACCAAAAAGGCACAACAAAATGACGCTAATACCGTAACAATATTTAAGAATTGAACATAAACATATAAAACCGAAAAATATACAAAAATTTATATAGAAAATTTTACGACAAACTACAATTTTACACAGTTTGTTTTGTTCTTATTTACACAAAAACCTTATTATTAAATATAAAACCAAGAGTACATAATAGGAAGAGTATGACACTCTTCCTATTATGCCTACGGGCGTGCGTCCAATGCGCAGCGCGAAATAGCCCGTTTATGTACGGTTTTGCGGGGGGGGGGGGTACCCCCCCTCAACTGAAGACCCCGTACTCAACTGAGGGGGGGTACCCCCTACTCAGTTCGATACCCCGTGCTCAACTGCGGGGGGTACCCCCCCCCCCCCCTCAACGCAGTACCCCATCTTCAGTTGAGGGGGGGTACCCCTCCCTCATTTCAAGACACTGACAAAGTCTTTGCTCTACACCCCCCCCCCCCTCAGGTCAGGACCCCGTCTTCATTTGAGGGGGGGGGACCCCCCCTCAGTTCAGCACATCAACACAAGTCTTTGTCAGTGTCTTGAAATGAGGGGGGGGGTACCCCCCCTCAACTGAAGACGGGGTGGTGAGTTGAGGGGGGGACCCCCCTCAGTTGAGCACGGGGTATCGAACTGAGTAGGGGGTACCCCCCCCCTCAGTTGAGTACGGGGTCTTCAGTTGAGGGGGGGTACCCCCCCTCAAAACCGTACATAAACGGGCTATTTCGCGCTGCGCATTGGACGCACGCCCGTAGGCATAATAGGAAGAGTGTCATACTCTTCCTATTATGCACTCTTGATAAAACTTAAAAATCATCAATTTTCAAAATCATCGTCTGGCCAATCAAAAAAGGAGCTCGCTTCTGATTGGTCATCTGCGATCTACATATTTAATGAAACTTGTGGGCTGACAATGACGAGCGCATCCGCCTGCGCTAGAACACACGCAGACTGAAGAGTGTTTCACTCTCTTCTTCTATAAAAAAGAGTGAGGCACTAGTACTCTTGATATTACATAATAAGGACAAGCAATATCCAGGCTTCAAGTGACAGTCCAGTGTTCTCAGTGGACAAAAAAGCGCATTCTGACCAGCTCTTCCAGTCCACAGTCCACCTGGTCGCCAGAGTGCAGCGAGCCGACGCCGCCGGGAGTTCCGGTCAGCAACAGGTCGCCCGCGTCCAGCCGGATGTACTGCGTCACGAACTCGATCAGAAACGGAATGGAAAAGATCATGTTGCGAGTGTTGCCTGCAAACAAAGGAGAGAGAGGGAAGGGCTATAGAGATGCCATGGGGAATATTAAGCTTAAAGCCTAGGGTCATACTTGTCCGTACAGGGTGTCGTCTGTCCGTAAAGGGTGATAGCCATACATGTATGAGGGGGGGCTGGGGGGGACCCCCCCCCGAAATTGAGGAGCCGGGGGGGGGGGGCAGGTTCCCGAAATTTGGGCAAAATTTAGAAAAAATGTCCCTTGTTTGCGAAATTTTTACAAAAGTTTGCAAATTGTATGGTACTTTTGGTCGATCCGGGGGGTGAGGGTCCCCAAAATTTGGCCGGTGAGGCCCCCCCAAAATTTTGACCCCGTTACATGTATGGTGATAACTGCTAGTTGTTTGTAAAGTTAGTCCGCTTGTCCATAACCGTAAGCGAAAATTTTGATCAGCTGTAGCGTTGTAAAATGCTGAATAGCTAAATCCCGTCCCCTATTTCATTAGATCTCCAAGGAAGACTGCCAGCAAAGTACCCAGCCAACTAATAGCCCTACCTTGCTGCCTGATTTCCCCGTTGACCGAGCACCAAATGTCCACGTCGTGTGGGTCTGGCACCTGCGCCTTGGGCACAAACCGACTGACCGGACACGCCCCGTCGAAGCCTTTCGAGATCAACCACGGATTGCCTTCTTTTTTAGCCACAGCCTGACATAAAAATATAATTGTTTTTTTGTCAAAATCGACAGTGTGGTGAAATTAATAGCATTGAAATTCTGTTGTGCATATTATCTGTGGTTTGTAGTCATTTTTTGAGCAAACACAAACACTAAAAATGCTCAAAAACTATTTAACTGCAAAAATTTTAACTACGACTTGACGTGATATTATTAGCATAACTGGCTTGAATATACTTGAACATTCAAGATTCACAGGCTTCTAAACCCTCACCGCCCCTCTGGCAGTAGAAATTTAGATGGTCTGCTGAACTCAAAAACCCTATGGCCAAAAAAATAGCATTCGTTTTGAACAAAATCTGTTTAATGTGTCCATTTTGCATTCAAATTGCAAATAAAGCTTTAAAAACACATGTCAATCATCCCTCGACATTTTTTCTGACTGCGCCAATAGTTTATTTTGCTCTCCTTGCAGCAAGGCTCAACAAATTAGTACGAGTGTACGTTTTCCAAAATACTTACATCGGCTTAGGCTCAGTCCCAGGCTCGGCATCAAGCTAAGTTGAATTTGAAAGTTGATAATTTTGAAATATCAAATGAATAATGTTTATGTGATGAGCCTAAAGCTACGTCAATAGTTCAGGCTACACCACAGGTCAAAGGTCAAATCTGCCCCAGCAGACCTGTAAATCCCTGGCGGTCATATCCAGAGCGAGGGCATAGCCAGCCACATATTTCATGGCGTCCTCTTGCTTCACGTGCGAGGCTGTCCGCCCGATCACCACTCCCAGCTCCACTTCGTGGTGAAGATCCTCGCAGCCGGGCGGGTGCTGAAATCGGAGAATTAAACTTGATAAAGCTAAATTAAACTACTTAAATTAAATTATACTAATTAAATTAATAATTTATTGATCAGGCTGCTTTTTAAAATCCGAAAAAACAGAGAACAATAGTCTTGATATCTTGTGAATAAATCAAAATTAGCAATTAAAATCTTATTTGATAAAAGGTTTACACCTGGCCACTTCGAGCTTGAAAATGTGAGTTCCAAGTCCAAGCTTTGGTTAGGCTTTTGAACAGGGGCGTAGTAAGGGGGGGATAGGGGGAATTACCCCCTTCCGAAATTTTTTCCGACTGAAATCGTACACAAGGGTCCCCCCTTTGGTTTTTATGGTCCGGCCAGAAAAATTTTCGGTACGTCTCCAATTGACCAAATTTGACTGAAAAACAAAATTTCAGCTGTTTTATCGTAGCAAATTTCTCAGCTTGTGGATCCTTTTCGGCCCATCAGTTTTGTCATTTTCGGTGTTTTGAGCTCCAATTTTACTTTCGATGCCGCTGTGATCAAAAAATTGGCGTTGCTTTTGGACGTAATATGCTAACATGTGTCGTTTTTTGCGTTAAAATTGTAATTAGGTGCATTTTAACACATTTCAAAAAATAGAAAAGTCATTCCCCTCGAAATTTTTTTCTGGCTGCGCCACTGCTTTTGCACCGTTTTGGCCCTTTTTTCTCTTGCGTTGTGGCAGATCAGCTAACTTACTGCTGCTCTTGCATCTTTGAGCAGTGGAACCTGCCGGGCTAATGTTTCACAGAATGGCTTATTTCATAAAGATACGGATATTTCAGCTAGTTAACTGAAGTATTTAAGCCGGTGGTTGAATTGTTAGGGGCACCAGTCACACGATAATAAACCGGTCCAATAAATTTTCCAAGGGCTAAGGTGGTACAAAATTTTTAAAATATTGCTAGTTTCAAGCTACACTGTTCTTGGTGTATTAAAACCTACACTACCCAACAAATTATTTCTAAAATGTAACACCCTACCACCTACGACTTAACAAAATCCCACTCGGCAGCTGCTGAAAGCCACCTACAAAAATACCGCGTTTTATATTTCCAAAACTATATTCAGAATCTCGGGTAGGTCGAATTACTAGTGCACACAGCATCTCGTATAACAGTAACACATGAAACATTCTCATGACAGGTTTCGTTACTATAGCATGTAATCATGCGGATTCATACAATAATATGTGTCACAGGCTATATAAATGGCGGGACAAATTCGAACATATTCAAGAAACGCTAAATCTGCTAACGTATGGTGATACCATCTTAGGCGTGACGGCAACAAGTTTATAGAAACATTAGTCTATCAAGTTTTGCAACACAGTCTCAAACACGAATAATCAACCACCAAATTTCTTTGCCAGAGTAAGCGTAAATGTTTAATCTGGAGTTCATTCTTCTGTGACCACTGTGTCGGGCCGAATTTAGTTCTGTGTGTATTCATATAACAGAAATTTTTGAACAATCGGCCACGCCAATCGCAAGTGTGACTTTATAGCCAATCTGTTGTCATACTAGCAACAAATGTAAAATAAGTGGACGTAAGATGGAGGGTGCTATCCCCTCACTTTTCTCCCTCAGTGAATCTGTTACCCCCTCCCCTAACAGATCAACGCGCTTATCACCTAAATCATTAAGTGTTTAAGACAACCGCATAGCAACCCCCCTCCATCCCGCCAACAGCTGTGCCTTTCCAGCAGCGCTTAGCGAAGCCATTCTAGGCGGTGGGAGGGGGTACGCGCAATCCATTGTGTGACTGTGAGGAGCCACCATTTCTGCTGATTTGAACGAAACGCGGCCAAAACTGCAAATTCGAAACTACCACCTGAGCGGGGAAGGAGCTAGCCGTCCTAGGTTGAAAGTAAAGGTTCTCCAATTTTGCTAATGTTCACATATTAAGCTACACCTCTACGCTACCTCAGACTAGAACAATAAGCTTGAAGGTGCACCTTTAGTTCGATCAGTTTGTCAGTCATTTTACAGAGGCAAAAGTGGGCAAAAACGCCAATGAGTCGCCCTTAGTTGTACAGGCCGGATCAAGACAAGGTATTACTAATCAGACTGAAACTAAGGGCCTATTCCTTTACCGGATTAATCGGACTGGACTTAGGGATGGCAAATTGGGTTAAGCGGAATAAACAAGTTAGAATAAGTCTGCGGCTTAATTTTAGTGTGACGCTGACCCCATTCCAAAACTGCCACCGAACTAAACGGATTTAACATGCACGTTTACCATTAGCGGGCACAGTTAAATCCATTTAGTCTGACTAATTTTGGTTCAGCCGTAGGTTTTGGAATGGCAATTTTAAGCGTAATTTTTAAACCGTTTAGTCCGATTAAAATTAACCCTTAAATCCGGTAAAAGTATATATAGGCCCTAAGCATTGTATATTAACATGACCAAATTGCACGCGCAAAATCGTACGATCCGAATTTTTGATGTTTTTTTTCAAATCTAAAATCGAAAACAAAATGCAAACAAACGGCGGTTTTCAGAGTCCGCCAAAATTTGGTGACTAAGCTCGGCGTCACTGCTCATGCCTCATACCATGGACAAAAAGTTTAAACAACGGATCATGGAGTTTGAAATATGACATTAGCATACATGTAAGAGGGGGGGATGGGGGGGCCCCAAAAAAAATCGAGGGGCTGGGGGGGAGGGTTCCCAAAATTCGGGCAAAATTTAGTAAAAATGGCACATTTTTGGGATAATTTTACAAAATTTAGGGTATTTTTGGTCGATCGGGGGGAGGGTCCCCGAAATTTGGCCGGAGAGGCTCCCCCAAAATTTTGACCCCGTTACATGTATAGCCATTAGCAGGGTTTTTTTTGGGTCCACGAGTGGGTCCAGACTCAAGTTCTCTTAACTGGACCCAGCAAAAATTAACCTGACCCAAGCCAGACCCAAGGGCGTAGATAGGGGGGTCGCGGGGGTCGCGACCCCCCCTTTTTGGTTGAACCTTAAGAAATTATCAACAAGGGTCCCCCCTTTGGTTTCTATCGCCCCGCCGAAAAAAGTTTTTGATACGTCTTCAATTGACCAAATTTTGCCTGAAAATAAAAAAATTCTCGAATTTTTTTCTGAGGGCGGCCGTACCCAGACCCCTGCATCTCTATGGCTGACTAGTCCTTGTTATTATCTTTCATCAAAGCCTATGCATCTCTGCAAAAGTACATTATGCTGAATTTACTTGTATAATACACTGCCTGATGTGACGTTCCCATATATACGTAGTTTTTAATTTTCCTGTCGGAAAAAATTTCCGATACGTCTCCAGTTGACCAAATTCGGCGTAAACAGTTAAAAATCTCCATTTTTTTCTGGGAGCTGCCGCCCCCAGACCCCTGCATCTGTGTGACAGTGATTTTCCATTTTATTTTTGTGTCGAAATTGCAAAAAAGTCTATATATTTCATTCCATTACAAAAACTCGAAAAGTAATTCCCCCGAAAATTTTTTCTGGGTACGTCAATGCGTACCTAGCACAGAAAATGGCATTATATAACGGGCGTAGCCAGGGGATTCCCCCCCCCCCGAAATTTTTTCCGACTGAAATTTTACACAAAGGTCCCCCCTTTGATTTTCATGGTCCGGCCGGAAAAAATTTCCGATACGTCTCCAATTGACCAAATTTAACCTAAAAATTAAAAATTTCCCCAATTTTTTTCTGGGGGCTGCCGCCCCCAGACCCCTGCTAATCTGTGGCTTATTTTCTTTGCTTTTGTCTTCTCTGGAAGCATGTGCTTGTATAAAGTGTTGGATTGTGCGCAATGTATTTGCTTAACAACACACTGTTTATTTAGTGTATCGTTTTATTGTCACAAAAATGACAATTTTTAGTAAATTTACAGGTTTTAATGGCATTACAAAATTTGCAAATTTTATAGTTTTTGGAACCTTTCCTGCCCGCCATTTTTGTAATTTTTGGTGTTTTGAGCTCCAATTTTACGTTTTATGCTGCTGTCGTCGAAAATGAGCATTGTTTTGACCAACAAATGCTAAAATGTGTCGCTTTTTGCGTTAAAATCGCAATTAGGTGCATATTAATACACTTCAAAAAATTGAAAAGTCATTCCCCCCCGAAATTTTTTTCTGGCTACGCCACTGTTATATAATATAAATGTCTACTTACGATTTACGACATATATATTCTTGACCCAGTCAGTGCTTAACTGGACCCAACGAAAATTAACCTGACCCAACGTGGACCCACTGTCAATTTTGAAAAAAAACCCTTAGGTTGGCCCATTAGGCTATCGAGTGTTATGAAAATCACCTTCGCCAGTGTTAACAATTTCGGCAGAAGAGACGCTTTGTGCAAACAACTATATAACTGCTGTGTTGCGACTTGCGCCAACGATTTACACGCAAAATTGAACATTTACGAGCGCCGAAACCAAAATTGATAAACTGGCTTTAGTTTCAGTTTTTTTTGCATCTGCAATGCGCCTCAGCGCGGACTACAATCAGTGCAAATTTGAAGCAAATCGGAGAACATAAACTTTTGATTTAAGTGGTCTCTCCTTAACGTCGCCATCGCTTTCTAAAGTACGTTCAAAATGAAGCATTTTCAAGCTACCCAAACTGACCCGTATCGGTTCGCCCTCTGTCAAATATGCGGACGTCGGCTTCATGAAAACGATTGGAGTTTTGGGAACGGAATATTTCATTTCCACATTATGGCTGCTGAAACCAAAAAACGACAATATTAAAAACAAAAATAAAACAAAAAGTAATGATTTACATTAGCAAGCTCAGTCACTAAAATTAATATTTCACACACAGCTGTTCTGGTCGTGAACAAAGCGTCATGTTGATCAGGATAGTTATACTACAAAAATTGAACTTTACGACCCAATTACAGAAACCTAAAGTATGCCTATCTATACATAATACAGACAAGATTTAACACGGGGGTTTATGATGCGGGCACAAAACCTTACAGAGGGCTTTTGGTATAAAGAAAAGCAAAATTTCTGACATAAGGACTCCTAAATATGCCATTTCTATTAAATTTATGCAAATAATGGTATAAATTTTGGCCCAAATTTAGAAGTGTCTGTGCAAGACCACCTCAAGTTATATAGACCCTCCGTGTTGTTAAGTCTGATAATTAAGGCTCATAGAGTTAGTCTAACCCAAATAATCTAAATTATCTAAGATAACATTTCGTGCTTAAAAAGACTAACTTAATCACTAATCACTTTCACAGAATCGAAAATCTTACGCATAATTTCTGCCCACAGCTATAATTTTCTTCCCAATTTCCACAAAATTTTTCATTCTAAAAATATACACAGTTCAAATGCAAATACAGGCGATAAGACTACATACAATCAAGTCTATAGCAATACCCAAAAGTGATATATAGATAGATAGATAAATTTATTGCATCAGACAATGTAGAAATACACAACAACACAAACGTAGCGCAAACAACAAGATTATTATAATTATTATAAAAATGTCCTTTCACCAAGGGCAGCAGTGTGGGTAGAATAGGAAATTTGGCTAATCTTATAGTGGAAAAATGCTAATAAGCTTGTCAAACACCCGGGACAAGTTTTGCAGCCGAATAGGGAAACTCAGCTTGCTAAATGAAGCGGACAAGAGTTGCGTCAGAATAGCAGTCGCCCGACACGTTAGTGCTTTCTGCACCCTATTCGCGCGAATAATTAGGAAAAACATTTTTGACGCTTACTAGCACTCAGGACTTGGGGTCAGGTGTATAGATTATAAAGTATTAATACTCTACAGATACATACAGGTATATATTTCATTTAAATTTCTCCACGCGCAATCTATTTATGATTTGTATATAGACAACTTTCTCGAAAACTACAAATGAGTAATGGCGTAATCCAACTTAACATTGTATTAATATTATATAGACATTAATTAACTACTAATATTCAATACGAACAGTGTTTTTTTTTGCGTCAAAAAGTGCGAAACGCCGCACTTTTTTTCTGAAATTTCGCACTTTTTTTGGCCATGTGCGTCCCGTGACGCACTTTTTTCCGGCTGAGGCTGGAAGATGTCATAGCTGATTTGGCCAAAAAGTGCCGAAAATAGCATTTTCGTCGCGAAATTTTTGAAAAATTTTCCAAAATTGCGTCAAAACTAGGGATGGGACCGAAAAAAATTTCACCGAATACCGAATACCGAATATTCGGTTTTTCATTTTCGGCCGAAAACCGAATACCGAATACCGAATACCGAATAGTTGTCATTTGTCAAGCAAAGTTTTCTCAGATTTTATAGGTCCAGAAAAATAAAATACTACGTACAGATAAATATATAAATACTATGTATAGTGCCCCGGGATGGAGTGGGACAGTTTTTTGGGGCGAAAAGGAACACCCCCAGTCCCCACCTAAAAATTGCTGAAACATGCAACTTGAGCGTAACAACTAGATATGTACATAATATAGGCGCAGATTCGATTTAGGCAGTAAATGCAAACTCACAATTTTTCAACGTAGAAACATGTTTTATAGTGGTGCGGGGGAAAAACCCTATTTTCAACTTTTCGGGTCGTCCTGTACTCCACATGAATCAGATCCATTAATGCTCGCGGCTGTTATAACGGCCATCTTTCAGCTAACTGTTGCACTAATAAAATGGATTCTAACTACTCACGTTTCTGAGTAATAGGCCTCGAAACCTCTGGGCTCGAGGCCAGCTGGCCTAAAGTTTTTCTGCTACCCATGAATAAAAAATTTCCGATATATACGTCTCCAACTGACTAAATTCGGTCTAAACATAAAAAAATTAGCATTTGTTTCTGGGGGCTGCCGCAATCAGCCCCCAGACCCCTGCAACTTTTATCTTTCATGAAGGCTTGTCCCTTTTCACCCAAGCTGTCTCAGCGTCTTGTGCTGGTTTTGGAGTGAAGTGGGACAGTTATATAAACTGCTTGAAACTTCTTTCAGTTTTGACGATTTTTATAAGCATCCATCAAAAATTCACGCAAATATGTGTTGTGTTAAATGCCTCACAAATGCTAATTAGAGGTTATTAGCTAATACATATACAGTTTTCATGTTTTTTGTGTACATCTCAGGTCGAAGTGTAGTGCTAAGGATTAATAAAATGAGTTCTCATTCTAAACGTTGCTTGATTTGGAATTTCCTTGATTTTCTAACTATTCGGTATTCGGCCGAAAATTGACTTTTCGGTACCGAATACCGAATACCCGTTTTTCGGCCAAAAACCGAATACCGAATACCGAATTTTCGGTACATCCCTAGTCAAAACCATCAAATTTGTAAAATTTTCCCATGTGTCTAACGTCTGAAGCTTGGTCTACCTCTACAATTGGTTTCGATGGCAGTTTACAACCTATTATGATTACTGATTAGTTATGATTAAGATTATGATTCGAAAAAATCGTGTCGAAGCATGCCAACACCCAGCAAGTTTTTTAAAAGCATCAATTAATGCAAATAGGTATAAGACGATTGCCTCCTTAGTATAAAAGTTTGGAATAGGAAAATTCTATTATACCTCTGAAATTCATTTGTGTGTTTATATACAGTACAGTTCCTGCCAACATAATGTGGCGTAATGATGCAGTCTTCAGGGGAACTGAGTTAAGTCCAAAACACCAGATACTTGGCTTCTGGGGGTACCCATTTTGTACTTTTTCAAGCAAAACTGCATCCTTGTAGTGTTTTTCAGCCTGCTAAAATTCAAAACTGTTTAGCTTCTCAACAACATACCGACATTGACGTGATCAGCAAAATACCGACATTGACGTGATATTTAAGTCCCTATTTGATACCGCACTGTAGAGCGTATTGAATAAAACATAAATTTCTAGATGCTGACACACCACGGCCAGGTCCATAGTTATTTAAGGTCCCAGCTCACAGAATTCAGAAGTTAAACTCAGCTTTCGCACACTCTTAAAGGCAAGGGCGTATATACGCGTATATACGGAAAGATTATACGGGCGGAATTCTTCCTGCCTCCGAAATTGTTTTCCTGTGAATTTCTACACAAGGGTCCTCCCTTTTGTTTTTATTAACTGGTCGGAAAAATTTCCGATACGTCTCCAATTGATCAAATTTGGATTAAAAATCCAAAAAATTTTCCAATTTTTTTGGGGGCTGCCGCCCCCAGACCACTGCTACTTTTGGCTACGTGGTCTTCCATTTTCAATTTACATTTTTATAAAAAAGTACATTTTAACCCATTACAAAAAATCAAAAAGTCATTACCAAAACCCCCCGAAATTTTTTTCTAGGTACGCCACTGCTTTAAGGTAAGAGTTGAAAATTTTCTCAGAAAAATTTTTCAAATCCCCAAAAACGTAATTGAGGACGGCCAGTGCCATAAAAAAGTGATTTTAACCTAAAACACGCGCGTAGATAGCATTATAATCGCTCTGCGCACTTTTTTTCAAAATAACGCAAAAAATTTGGGCATGTGCGTCAGACGACGCAAAATTTTTGACGAAAAAAAAAACACTGAATACGAATCATAAAATGTTATAATACAACCGTATAACTCTAGTTA